>CM038143.1:522659791-522917886 GCA_021437245.1 Aegilops speltoides | reverse complement strand
ATTTGATACTGGTTCTATTGCTAATATTTGCAACTCGAAACAGGGACTACGGATTAAGCGAAGGCTGGTGATGTCTACTACACAACCTTCTTCTTGTAGACTTTGTTGGGCCTGCAAGTGCACAGGTTTGTAGGACAGTAGCAAATTTCCCTCAAGTGGATTACCTAAGGTTTATCAATCCGTGGGAGGCGTAGGATGAAGATGGTCTCTCTCAAGCAACCCTGCAACCAAATAACAAAGAGTCTCTTGTGTCCCCAACACACCCAATACAATGGTAAATTGTATAGGTGCACTAGTTTGGCGAAGAGATGGTGATACAAGTGCAATATGGATAGTAGATAAAGGTTTTTGTAATCTGAAATAATAAAAACAGCAAGGTAACTAAAGATAAAAGTGAGCGTAAACGGTATTGCAATGATAGGAAACAAGGCAAAGGGTTCATACTTTCACTAGTGCAAGCTCTCTCAACGATAATAACATAGATAGATCATATAACAATCCCTCGACATGCAACAAAGAGTCACTCCAAAGCCACTAATAGCAGAGAACAAACGAAGAGATAAACCACCTCAAAGTTATTCTTTCGGATCAATCTATTCAAGAGTTCGTACTAGAATAACACCTTAAGACACAAATCAACCAACACCCTAATGTCACCTAGATACTCCATTGTCACCTCAAGTATCCGTGGGCATGATTATACAATATGCATCACACAATCTCAGATTCATCCAACCAACACAAAGTACTTCAAAGAGTGCCCCAAAGTTTCTACCGGAGAGTCAAGAAAACGTGTGCCAACCCCTATGCATAGGTTCATGGGTGGAACCCGCAAGTTGGTCACCAAAACATACATCAAGTGGCACGTGATATCCCATTGTCACCACAGATAAACACGGCAAGACATACATCAAGTGTTCTCAAATAAAGACTCAATCCAATACGATAACTTCAAGAGGGAAACTCAATTCATCACAAGAGAGTAGAGGGGGAGAAACATCATAAGATCCAACTACAATAGCAAAGCTCGCGATACATCAAGATCGTGTGAAGTCGAGAACACGAGAGAGAGAGAGAGAGAGAGATCAAACACATAGCTACTGGTACATACCTTCAGCCCCGAGGGTGAACTACTCCCTCCTCGTCATGGAGAGCTCTGGGATGATGCAGATGGCCACCGGTGATGGGATCCCCCTCCGGCAGGGTGCCGGAACGGTCTCCCGAGAGATTTTTGTGGCTACAGAGGCTTGCGGTGGTGGAACTCCTGATCTATCTTGATATTCGATGTTTTTAGGGTACGTAGGCTTATATAGGTGAAAGAAGTCGGTCGGGAGGTGCTCGAGGGGCTCACGAGACAAGGGGGCGCGCCCTCCTATCTCGTGGCTGCCTCAAGGATCTTCTGACATGAACTCCAAGTCTCCAGGATCATATTCTTCCAAAAAATCAAGATGCCGAAGGTTTCATACCGTTTGGACTCCGTTTGATATTCCTTTTCTTCGAAATACTGAAATAGGCAATAAAATAACAATATGGGCTGGGCCTCCGCTTAATAGGTTAGTCCCAGAAGTGATATAAATGTGTAAAATAAAGCCCATAAACATTCAAAATAGATAATAAAATAGCATGAATGCTTCATAAATTATAGATACGTTGGAGACGTATCAGCATCCCGAAGCTTAATTCCTACTCGTCCTCGAGTAGGTAAATGATAAAGAAAGAATTTATGAAATGTGAATGCTAGAAGATGCACAAGTTTGATCAACTGATAATTTCAATCGCCTTTTCTAGCATGATAATATGTCATAACAGTAGTTCAACTCATAAAACTTCTCACGATAAAGTAACAAGCAATTCACATGTCAAAGCATAGACCATAAACTTTCTTGAAAACTAGCAAACTTCATTCTCAGTCATCAAACAATTGCAATTCATCTTATTTTCAGGAATAGCAAACTCTACATACTCAACTATCATATAGTCTTCTATAATTGCTAACACTCACGCAATACTAATGGTTATGAAGTTTCAATCAGACACTGAGAAAGATAGGGGCTTATAGTGTTGCCTCCCAACATATTCACCTTTGGGTGATGTCAACAATAATAGTTCATGCTAACTTACATTCAATTGGATATATATATATATATCAGGATCACCCCAACACAAAGTGCTTGCCAAAGGATAAAATGAAAAAGGGAAAGGTGAAGATCACCTTGACTCTTGCATAAAGTAAAAGACATAAGGTCAAAGATAGGCCCTTCGTGGAGGGAAGCAGAGGTTGTCATGTGCTTTTAGGGTTGGATACACAAAGTCTTAATGCGAAAGAACGTCACTTTATATTGCCCCTTGTATATGGAACTTTATT
The DNA here is from genome assembly GCA_021437245.1 of Aegilops speltoides. Classification (NCBI taxonomy): domain Eukaryota; kingdom Viridiplantae; phylum Streptophyta; class Magnoliopsida; order Poales; family Poaceae; genus Aegilops; species Aegilops speltoides. The sequence goes on along the minus strand of CM038143.1, from coordinate 522,915,521 downwards.
ATACAGCCCGTCGTTTTTATTGCTTCCATAACAAGATCGTACAAAGCTTATTTTCTCCGCACTAATAAGTCATGCATATTTAGAGAGCAATTTTTATTGCTTGCACCGATGACAACTTACTTGAAGGATCTTACTCAATCCATAGGTAGGTATGGTGGACTCTCATGGCAAAACTGGGTTTAAGGATATTTGGAAGCACAAGTAGTATCTCTACTTGGTGCAAGGAATTTTGGCTAGCATGAGGGGGAAAGGCAAGCTCAACATGTTTGAATGATCCATGACAATATACTTTAACTAAGATGTCGAAAAACATAACCCATTACGTTTTCTTCCTTGTCCAACATCAACTCTTTAGCATGTCATACTTCATGAGTGCTCCCAATTATAAAAGATTTCTAAGATAGTATATTTATATGTGAAATCTCTCTTCCTTCAATATTCTTTCATGAATTGTTCAAATGACCAATACAATGCTTGCTAACCTTCAATAAATTTACAACCTCTACTTCTTAGATGTGAAGTCATTACTCCCCATGGGATAAGCAAATGAGACATGTATAATTTCAAATTTATGACATTCAACATATTCAAACATTTACTCGTAGGATATAAGTGAAGCACACGAGTAAATGACAAACTACTCCAAAAAGATATAAGTGAAGATCAATGAGTAGCTAAATAATTATGTAACTATGCGAAGACTCCCTCTCATTTAAGAATTTCAGATCTTGGTACTCTAATCAAACAGCAAGAAAAACAAAATAAAATGACATTGCAAGGATAGCACAACTCATGTGAAGAAGCAAAAACTTAGGCTCAACCGATACTAACCGATAGTTGTTGAAGAACAAAGGTGGGATGCCTAATGGGGCATCCCCAAGCTTAGATGCTTAAGACTTCTTGAAATATTATCTTGGGGTGCCTTGGGCATCCCCAATCTTGAACTTTTGTGTCTTCTTAATTCCACTCATATCATGGTTTCTCTTTTTATCAAAAGCTTCATCCACACCAAACTCAACAAGAACTCGTGAGATAGGTTAGTATAAACCAATGCAAAACCTTATCATTTCTACTGTACCAAATCACAAAAATTATTATTCAATATTGCATACTAAATGTCTCTGCATATTTAATACTCCTATCCTCAAATAGAATTATTAAACAAGCAAACATTTGCAAACAATGCAAACATAACAGCAATCTGCCAAAACAGTACAGACTGTAAAGAATGCAAGAGTATCAATACTTCCCTAACTCCAAAAATTATGAAATAAAATTCCCACTGTAGTAAATTTATCAGAGCTCATTATGCAAAAAGTTTCAACATTATATCATGCTCTTACTTTTCTAGAGAATTTTTGCAACAGCGGTAAACTTTCTGTTTTCAAACAGCAACATGTATAGTAGCAAAATAAGCATGGTAAAGACTATCCTTGACATTTTTATTGAAACTAAAGATGAAAAACATTATTCTAACTAACAGAAAAAAAATACTAACAAAAGAAAATGATGCTCCAAGCAAAACACATATCATGTGGCGAATAAAAATATAGCTCCAAGTAAAGTTACCGATGAACGAAGACGAAAGAGGGGATGCCATCCGGGGCATCCCCAAGCTTAGGCTCTTGGTTGTCCTTGAATATTAACTTGGGGTGCCTTGGGCATCCCCAATCTTAGGCTCTTGCCACTCCTTATTCCATAGTCCATCGAATCTTTACACAAAACTTGAAAACTGCACAACACAAAAATCAACAGAAAGCTCGTAAGCTCCGTTAGTATAAGATAATAAAACGACCACTTAGGTACTGTAATGAACTCATTATAAATTCATATTTGTGTAACATATACTGTACTCCAACTTATCTATGGTTCATACCCTCCGATACAACTCATAGATTGATCAAAATAAGCAAACAACACATAGAAAACAGAATCTGTCAAAAACAGAAAAGTCTGTAGTAATCTGTATCAAACGTATACTTCTGGAACTCCAAAACTCCTACCAACTTAGGAAGTCCTAAGCAATTCATTTACCAATCCAGAGCAAAAAGAATAAGATCAGAAGCACGTTTCTCTGAATTAACAAAACTAATTTACTGGGTGCAAAAGTTTCTGATTTTCAGTAGGATCAACACAACTATCACCAAAAGCCATCCTAAAGGTCTTACTTGGCACTTTACTGAAACAAAAGCTTTAAAACATGATTACTACAGTACCATCATCATGTGAACACAAAAAAATAGTAAGGATAAATATTGGGTTGTCTCCCAACAAGCGCTTTTCTTTAATGCCTTTTAGCTAGGCATGATGATGACAATGATGCTCACATAAAAGATAAGAATTGAAACATAACGGTAGGATCATGAAGCATATGACTAGCACATTTATGTCTAACCCACTTCCTATGCATAGTGATTTTGTGAGCAAACAACTTATGGGAACGATAATCAACTAGCATAGGAAGGTAACACAAGCATAGCTTCAAGATTTTCAACACATAGAGAGGAAACTTGACATTATTGCAATTCCTACAAGCATATGTTCCTCCCTCATAATAATTTTCAGTAGCATCATGAATGAATTCAACAATATAACTAGCACCTAAAGCATTCTTTTCATGATCTACAAGCATAGAAAATTTACTACTCTCCACATAAGCAAAATTCTTCTCATCAATAGTAGTGGGAGCAAACTCAACAAAATAATTATGACGTGAGGCATAATCCAATTGAAAACTAAAATCATGATGACAAGTTTCATAGTTATCATTATTCCTAATAGCATACAAGTCATCACAATAATCATCATAGATAGCAACTTTCTTCTCATAATCAATTGGAACCTCTTCTGAAATAGTGGAATCATCACTAAAATAAAGTTGACACTCTTCCAAATCCACTTTCATGTTCATCACAATAAGATTCAACATCCTCCAAAATAGTGGGATCACTACTTCCTAAAGTTGACACTCTTTCAAACCCACTTTCATCAATATAATCATCATAAATAGGAGGCACGCTATCATCAAAATAAATTTGCTCATCAAAGCTTGGGGGACAAAATATATCATATTCATTAAACATAGCTTCCCCAAGCTTGTGGCTTTGCATATCATTAGCATCATGGATATTCAAGGAATTCATACTAACAACATTGCAATCATGCTCATCATACAAAGATTTAGTACCAAATATTTTATAGACTTCTTCTTCTAGCACTTGAGCACAATTTTCCTTTCCATCATACTCACGAAAGATATTAAAAAGACGAAGCGTATGAGACAAACTCAACTCCATTTTTTTTATGTTTCTTTTATAGACTAAACTAGTGATAAAACAAGAAACAAAAAGATTCAATTGCAAGATCTAAAGATATACCTTCAAACACTCACCTCCCCGGCAACGGCGCCAGAAAAGAGCTTGATGTCTACTACACAACCTTCTTCTTGTAGGCTTTGTTGGGCCTGCAAGTGCACAGGTTTGTAGGACAGTAGCAAATTTCCCTCAAGTGGATGACCTAAGGTTTATCAATCCGTGGGAGGCGTAGGATGAAGATGGTCTCTCTCAAGCAACCCTGCAACCCAATAACAAAGAGTCTCTTGTGTCCCCAACACACCCAATACAATGGTAAATTGTATAGGTGCACTAGTTCGGCGAAGAGATTGTGATACAGTGCAGTATGGATAGTAGATAAAGGTTTTTGTAATATGAAATAATAAAAATAGCAAGGTAACTAAAGCTAAAAGTGAGCGTAAACGGTATTGCAATGATAGGAAACAAGGCAAAGGGTTCATACTTTCACTAGTGCAAGTTCTCTCAACAATAATAACATAGATAGATCATATAAAAATCCCTCGACATGCAACAAAGAGTCACTCCAAAGCCACTAATAGCGGAGAACAAATGAAGAGATTATGGTAGGGTACGAAACCACCTCAAAGTTATTCTTTCGGATCAATCTATTCAAGAGTTCGTACTAGAATAACACCTTAAGACACAAATCAACCAAAACCCTAATGTCACCTAGATACTACATAGTCACCTCAAGTATCCGTGGGCATGATTATACGATATGCATCACACAATCTCAGATTCATCCAACCAACACAAAGTACTTCAAAGAGTGCCCCAAAGTTTCTACCGGAGAGTCAAGAAAACGTGTGCCAACCCCTATGCATAGGTTCATGGGCGGAACCTGCAAGTTGGTCACCAAAACATACATCAAGTGGCACATGATATCCCATTGTCACCACAGATAAACACGCAAGACATACAACAAGTGTACTCAAATAAAGACTCAATCCAATAAGATAACTTCAAGAGGGAAACTCAATTCATCACAAGAGAGTAGAGGGGGAGAAACATCATAAGATCCAACTATAATAGCAAAGCTCGCGATACATCAAGATCGTGTGAAGTCGAGAACACGAGAGAGAGAGAGAGAGAGGGAGAGAGAGAGAGAGAGAGATCAAACACATAGCTACTGGTACATACCCTCAGCCCCGAGGGTGAACTACTCCCTCCTCGTCATGGAGAGCTCCGGGATGATGGAGATGGCCACCGGTGATGGGATCCCCCTCCAGCAGGGTGCCGGAACGGGCTCCCGAGAGATTTTTGGTGGATACAGAGGCTTGCGGTGGCGGAACTCCCGATCTATCTTGATATTCGATGTTTTTAGGGTACGTAGGCTTATATAGGCGAAAGAAGTCGGTCGGGAGGTGCTCGAGGGCCCACGAGGCAGGGGCACGCCCTCTGAGGCGCCCTCCTATCTCGTGGCTGCCTCGAGATCTTCGACGTGAACTCAAGTCTCCGGATCATATTCTTCTAAAAAATCACACTGCCGAAGGTTTCATTCCGTTTGGACTCCGTTTGATATTCATTTTCTTCGAAATACTGAAACAGGCAATAAAACAACAATATGGGCTGGGCCTCCGATTAATAGGTTAGTCCCAAAAGTGATATAAATGTGTAAAATAATGCCCATAAACATTCAAAACAGATAATAGAATAGCATGAATGCTTCATAAATTATAGATACGTTGGAGACGTATCAGCTGGCTAAGGACGAGGTGACGATGTGCGTGGGAAATTGTTCCAAAGTCGATGTGATCGCCGTCGGCATGATACCTCTACATCTACCTCTGGGATTAGTTTTAGACCTAAATAATTGTTATTTGGTGCCAGCGTTGAGCATGAACATTATATCTGGATCTTGTTTGATGCGAGACGGTTATTCATTTAAATCTGAGAATAATGGTTGTTCTATTTATATGAGTAATATATTTTATGGTCATGCACCCTTGAAGAGTGGTCTGTTCGTGCTAAATCTCGATGGTAGTGACACACATATTCATAATGTTGAAGCCAAAAGATGCAGAGTTGATACTGATAGTGCAACTTATTTTTGGCACTGTCGTTTGGGTCATATTGTTATAAAGCGCATGAAGAAACTCCATACTCATGGACTTTTGAAATCACTTGATTATGAATCACTTGGTACTTGCGAATCATGCCTCATGGGCAAGATGAGTAAAACGCTGTTCTCCCGAACTATGGAGCGAGCAACAGATTTATTGGAAATCATACATACTGATGTATGTGGTCCGATGAATATTGAGGCTCGCGGCGGGTATCATTATTATCTCACCTTCACAGATGATTTGAGCAAATATGGATATATCTACTTAATGAAACATAAGTCTGAAACATTTGAAAAGTTCAAAGAATTTCAGAGTGAAGTGGAAAATCACCGTGACAAGAAAATAAAGTTTCTACGATCTGATCGTGGAGGAGAATATTTGAGTTACGAGTTTGCTCTACATTTGAAACAATGCGGAATAGTTTCATAACTCACGCCACCTGGAGCACCACAACATAATGGTGTGTACGAACGTCGTAATCATACTTTACTAGATATGGTACGATCTATGATGTCTCTTACTGATTTACCGCATTGTTTTGGGTTTATGCTTTAGAGACGGCTGCATTCATGTTAAATAGGGCACCATCAAAATCCATTGGGACGACGCCTTATGAAATGTGGTTTGATAAGAAACCAAAGTTGTCGTTTCTTAAAGTTTGGGGCTGCGATGCTTATGTGAAAAAGCTTCAACCTGATAAGCTCAAACCCAAATCGGCGAAATGTGCCTTTATAGGATACCCAAAGGAAACTGTTGGGTACACCTTCTATCACAGATCCAAAGGCAAGACATTCATTGCTAAGAATGGATCCTTTCTAGAGAAGGAGTTTCTCTCGAAAGAAATGAGTGGGAGGAAAGTAGAACTTGATGAGGTAACTGTACCTGCTCCCTTATTGGAAAGTAGTTCATCGCAGAAACTGGTTCCTGTGACGCCTACACCAATTAGTGAGGAAGCTAATGATATTGATCATGAAACTTCAGATCAAGTTACTATCGAACCTCGTAGGTCAACTAGAGTAAGATCTGCACCAGAGTGGTACGGTAATCCTATTTTTGAGGTCATGTTACTTGACCATGGCAAACCTAGCTACGAACTATGAGGAAGTGATGTGAGCCCAGATTCCGCAAAATGGCTAGAGGCCATGAAATCTGAGATGGGATCCATGTATGAGAACAAAGTATAGACTTTGGTTGACTTGCCTGATGATCGGCAAGCCATCGAGAATAAATGGATCTTCAAGAAGAAGACTGACTCTGATGGTAATGTTACTGTCTACAAAGCTCGACTTGTTGCGAAAGGTTTTCGACAAGTTCAAGGGGTTGACTACGATGAGACTTTCTCACCCGTAGCGATGCTTAAGTCTGTCTGAATCATGTTAGCAATTGCCGCATTTTATGGTTATGAAATTTGGCAAATGGATGTCAAAACTGCATTCCTGAATGGATTTCTAGAAGAAGAGTTGTATATATGCAACCAGAAGGTTTTGTCGATCCGAAAGGTGCTAACAAAGTGTGCAATCTCCAGCGATCCATTTATGGACTGGTGCAAACCTCTCGGAGTTGGAATAAACGCTTTGATAGTGTTATCAAAGCATATGGTTTTATACAGACTTTTGGAGAAGCCTGTATTTACAAGAAAGTGAGTGGGAGCTCTGTAGCATTTCTGATATTATATGTGGACGACATATTGTTGATTGGAAATGATATAGAATTTCTGGATAGCATAAAAGGATACTTGAATAAAAGTTTTTCAATGAAAGACCTCGGTGAAGCTGCTTATATATTGGGCATCAAGATCTATAGAGATAGATCAAGACGCTTAATTGGACTTTCATAAAGCACATACCTTGATAAAGTTTTGAAGAAGTTCAAAATGGATCAAACAAAGAAAGGGTTCTTGCATGTATTACAAGGTGTGAAGTTGAGTCAGACTCAATGCCCGACCACTGCCGAAGATAGAGAGAAAATGAAAGATGTTCCCTATGCTTCAGCCATATGCTCTATCATGTATGGAATGATGTGTACCAGACCTGATGTGTGCCTTGCTATTAGTTTAGCAGGGAGGTACCAAAGTAATCCAGGAGTGGATCACTGGATAATGGTCAAGAACATCTTGAAATACCTTAAAAGGACTAAGGATATGTTTCTTGTTTATGGAGGTGACAAAGAGCTAGTCGTAAATGGTTACGTCGATGCAAGCTTTGACATTGATCTGGACGATTCTAAATCGCAAACCGGATATGTGTTTATATTGAACGGTGGGAGCTGTTAGTTAGTGCAGTTCTAAACAAAGTGTCGTCGAGGGATCTACGTGTGAAGCGGAGTACATAGCTACTTCGGAAGCAGCAAATGAAGGGGTCTAGATGAAGGAGTTCATATCTGATCTAGGTGTCGTACCTAGTGCATCGGGTCCAATGAAATCTTTTGTGACAATACTGGTGCAATTGCCTTGGCAAAGGTATCCAGATTTCACAAGAGAACCAAGCACATCAAAAGAGGCTTCAATTCCATCCGGGATCAAGTCCGGGTGGGAGTCATAAAGATTTGCAAGATACATACAGATCTGAATGTTGCAGATCCGTTGACTAAGCCTCTTCCACGAGCAAAACATGATCAGCACCAAGACTCCATGGGTGTGAGAATCATTACTGTGTAATCTAGATTATTGACTCTAGTGCAAGTGGGAGACTGAAGGAAATATGCCCTAGAGGAAATAATAAAGTTATTATTTATTTCCTCACATCATGGTAAATGCTTATTATTCATGCCAGAATTGTATTAACCGGAAACATAATACATGTGTGAATACATAGACAAACATAGTGTCACTAGTATGCCTCTACCTGACTAGCTCGTTAATCAAAGATGGTTAAGTTTCCTAACCATAGACATGAGTTGTCATTTGATTAAGGGGATCAAATCATTAGGAGAATGATGTGATTGACTTGACCCATTCCGTTAGCTTAGCACTTGATCGTTTAGCATGTTGCTATTGATATCTTCATGACTTATACATGTTCCTATGACTATGAGATTATGTAACTCCTGTTTACCAGAGGAACATGTTGTGTGCTACCAAACGTCACAACGTAACTGGGTGATTATAAAGGTGCTCTACAGGTGTCTCCGAAGGTACTTGTTGAGTTGACGTATTTCGATATTAGGATTTGTCACTCCGATTGTCGGAGAGGTATCTCTGGGCCCTCTCATTAATGCACATCACTATAAGCCTTGCAAGCAATGTAGCTAATGATTTAGTTGTGGGATGATGCATTACATAACGAGTAAAGAGACTTGCCGGTAACGAGATTGAACTAGGTATTGAGATACCGACGATCGAATCTCGGGCAAGTAACATACCGATGACAAAGGGAACAACGTATGTAGTTATGCGGTTTAACCGATAAAGATCTTCGTAGAATATGTGGGAACCAATATGAGCATCCAGGTTCCACTATTGGTTATTGACCGGAGACGTGTCTCGGTCATGTCTACATAGTTCTCGAACCCATAGGGTCCGCACGCTTAAAGTTCGGTGACGATTGGTATTATGAGTTTTTGTGTTTTGATGTACTGAAGGTAGTTTAGAGTCTCGGATATGATCACGGACATGACAAGGAGTCTTAAAATGGTCGAGACGTAAAGATCGATATATTGGACGACTATGTTCGGACACCGGAAGTGTTTCGGGAGGTTTCGGACATTTACCGGAGTACCGGGGGTTACCGGAACCCCCCGGAGAGTATATTGGGCCTAATGGGCCTTGGTGGGAGAAAAGGCGGGGCGGCCAGGGCAGCCGCGCGCCCCCTCCCCCTCTAGTCTGAATTGGACAAGGAGGGGGGGCGCCCCCCTTTTTCCTTCTCCTCCTCTCTCCCTTCCTTCCTTTCTCCTACTCCTACAAGGAAAGGAGGAGTCGTACTCCTGGTGGGAGTAGGACTCCCCCCTTGGCACGCCCTCCTCCTGGCCGGCCGCCTCCCCCTTTCTCCTTTATATACGGGGGCAGGGGGCACCTCTAGACACACAAGTTGATCTGTTGATCTCTCCCAGCCGTGTGCGGTGCCCCCCTCCACCATATTCCACCTAGGTAATATCGTAGCAGTGCGTAGGCGAAGCCCTGCGTCGGTAGCATCATCAACACCGTCATCACGCCGTCGTGCTGATGGAACTCTCCTGCCAAGCTCTGCTAGATCGGAGTTCATGGGACATCATTGAGCTGAACGTGTGCTGAACTCGGAGGTGCACTAGTAGAAAAACACATATTAGTCCCGGTTGGTGAGGGCCTTTTGTCCCGGTTCTTGAACCGGGACTAAAGGGTCGTTACTAATGCCCTAGACCTTTAGTCCCGGTTCTAACACGAACCGGGACAGATGGGCCTCCATGTGGCCGGTGCGCCGAGCCCAGGCAAGAGGGCCTTTGGTCCCGGTTGGTGGCACCAACCGGGACCAAAAACATCCACGCGTCGACATTTCGATGGCTGGGGTTTTTGTTTTTTAAGGGGGGTTGGGGGTTTTGAGGGGTTAATTTAGGTGTTTCATATATTGTGTTAGCTAGCTAATTAATAGAGAGAAGTGTCCTCTCTTATGTCCGTGCTTGGTCGACGCTACGTACTATACATAGAGAGGCCCTCGACACGCTAGCTAGTAAGAAAATGAAAGGAACCATTAAGTACAGAGGTTTGTCATGCATACCGAGAGAAGTGATCGATCGACCTCTCCTTCTCCGAGAGATTGGTCGAACAACAAGTTTTTGTATTATCTATCCGACGCTACTGGATACATACATATACAATATGTAAGATCTCTTACAATCCCCTAGCAATTGAAATCAACTTCCACATGGTATTCTCCGGCTTTATTGATGACGTGGTCAAGAAAGAATCCCGCCAATTCCTTTTGAATTGCTTTCATGCGATCTTCTTCTAGGAGTTCGTTCCGCATCTACCACGTCTAATTTGAAGAAGGGGGTTAATTAATACATATATATGAATGAAACTCAACAGAAATGATGGTGTAATAAAATGAAATTGTGAATATTATTGCTTACGCACTTCATATTGTCTTTTAGATTAGCCCCGCTTATTTTTCAAAGTCGCATTGTAGATGAACTCGCACACGTAGTATCCACAGTAATTATTCCCTTGTTCCTGCCACAAGCACTTTACGAGAAATAGAGGTCAATCAAACTGATAATGAAGCATTATAAATGGCATTGATGAAAGTATAGCTATAGAATCAATGGGAGATGTGCGCAACTAGCTAGTCAGTAGTACTCACTTTCGGGTATGTTTATCGCAGCTCCTTCGGCGGTCCCGGAGCTTCTGCGGTGAACTGTTTCCAAACCCTGCAAGACAAAGAAAATAATTATCATTACTTGAGATATCAGGAAATGAACAAAAAGTTGCCGAAATGGTGCAATAATGATCGATTGAACTTACTTGTTGAGCATTTAGTCATGTCCGCATAGGTTTCGGGATCTTTTCGTCTCGAGTCTAAGACGGTTACTAGTCCCCGCTCAAGCTTAATCTCCAGAAGAACATAGTGGAAGCTGCGCACGCATGCATAAGTCATCAATTACATTACTATAACCTCGCTCGAGTAATAAGGGAAACCGAATATGCACACGACAGTAACAGTCACTTGAAGTTGTAAGGAAAGAGTATGGTATCTTTGTTTTGATTTTTGATCAACGATTGTAGCAAGTTGTTCTCGGCCTCTTTGGCGTGCTTTTTAACCTGAATTTCATCTATGATATTTGTGTTAATGAACCCAATATCATACATTTCTTGTTTTCTGCACTCGACGATCTTCAATCTGCATAATATAGTGAGGATAATTAATTATAAATACATGCAATGAAAGAGCTGAGCTATATATAGAGACTTAATGACAGAAATAGTACTTACAGACAGTAGCAAAAGACCGTTAATTTATCGAGGGCCTTTTGATTGAAGAACTCGAAGAACTCCTCAAATGGAACAGGCAACAGATCAGTTCCAACGAGGTCGTGCTCCTCTTTAATGTTCAGATACAAAGTATTCGTCCCCCCAGACTCTCTACAGGTTTTCATGTACCAATTATGGAATCTTCGCATCATCGTTGTTAGAGATTTTTCATCTTTGACAAGAGGCTTCCCGTACTCGTATCTGTGTTCGTCCACCTCCATGAAATCAAGAAGTTGATCGTCAGGCAGGTAATATGCAAGATTGCCATAACCGGCCACCGGCCCCGGAGCATTAGCGACGATGTCGCCGCTAGACACATTGAGCGGGGGGCACGATTGATTTGCTTGTTCGCCGAGCTGGGCAATTTTTTCGCAGCTGCTCGTTCTTTTGACCTTTGATGTCTGACAGTACTTATTGACCGCTCCGCTTCGAGATATGTCTGTTCAGAATGCGCTCATAGTTGGTTCTCGGTGGAGACTTTGGCGGTTTCCTCAGGGCATCGATAGTGCGCTTTGATTTCACCGGATCTACCTTCTCCTCCGGAGGTGGATGTCTCTTTGCTTTCAACCCTTCAAAGAAGTCATCCACTTCGGCCTGCACGATCTTCGCGTTTTCCTCCTTGGTCCTCTCGTATGGTAACTTCTCTAGAGGCTTGAGAGAAGGACCGTATCTGTATTGCCTCCCACCTCTGCTGGATGTACTGCTAGACGACGGAGCAGACGGAGCAGCTGCGGCGTCTGTCTTCTTTCGTGCTTGCTTACGAGGCGGAGGAGAAGGACTACGACGTGCCGGAGCAGCCGGGGCGGCGGCGGGTCTCTTCCGCCCTTACTGGCGAGGCGGAGGAGGAGGCTGCTGGCTGCTCGGGCGCGCTGGTGCAGGCGGAGAAGGAGGCGAAGTGCCGCCACGCGCCGGAGAAGGAGGCTGAGTGCCCGGATCGTCACTCGCCGGAGGAGGAGGCGGAGTGCCCTGACTCGCCAGAGGAGGAGGATGAGGCGTCCAGTTCGGAAGCTTGATGAACTCCTTCCACCATAGGCATGGAGTCTTCAGAGCATAACCCAGCCGAGTCTCCCCTTCATCGGTAGGGTGGTCAAGCTGGAGCTCCTCAAATCCGTCCGTTATTTCGTCCACCGTCACCCTAGCATATCCTTTTGGAATCGGACGATAGTGAAAAGTTGCGCCGGGTTCAGAAGGTCGAACTTGGCCAACAGCCGCCTTGACTATGAAGTTCTGCCATTGCGTCATATGGTGGCAATTTGGAGACTCCGTGATAAAATCCACGGGGTAGCTAGCAGGAGCCGTCAAGACATGCTCCGGCTGAAGCAGCTCGGTGGAAGCCACGCTGCTTCTCCGCTGAGATGGCGGGGTAGCTTCGGGGGAAGCTTTGGCATGTCGTTTGCTGCGATCTGCTTCTCGTTCCTCTAGCCCTTGTACCCTTTCGTGCAGCGCCTGCAGTTGGCTCTGCTCCAGTTTCTTCCTCCTCTCCTGGGTGGCCTCGATGACAACGCTCTTTTAACTTGGTAAATTTGGGTGGCCCCGAGAGAGTTTGTCGAGTAGGGGCGCGGCGGGAGGGGGTAGGAGACCAACATCGTTTTTTCTCTAGGGTTTGGGTGTCCTCGAGAGTTTTGGTCGAGCGAGAGGGCCGAGGGGGGTGCTGCCATGGTATAAGTTATCACGGTCGAGAGGGGGTATATATATCGACCGCCCCTCATGTCGAAGTTATCCAGGAGGGGGTTATATCGACAACGACGCGACATACATATACATGGGAAAATAATGTTATCGGGGAGGGGGTATCGGTACCCCCCCCCCTCGTGTTGAACTTTCTCGGGAGGGGGTATATCGACAACGACATACCCGATGAAAAATAAGAAGACAAAAGAAGAAATAAAAAGAGGAGAAGAAGAAAGGAATAGAAGAGAAGCAATCGAAGAAAAAAAAGAAGAAAAAAAGGAGAAGAAGAAAGGAATAGAGGAGAAAGAAGAAGAAAAATAGAATTTCTTATTTTTCTTCTTCTCCCTCGTGTTGAAGTTATCGGGAGGGGTATATCAACGACGACAGAGGAGAAGATCAAAGAAAAAAATAAGAAAAAAAGGAGAAGAAGAAAGGAATAGAGGAGAAGAAGAAAAAATAGAATATTTTTTCTATTTTTTCTTCTTCTCCTCTATTCCTTTCTTCTTCTCCTCTTCTTTTTCTTCTTTTTTCCTCTTCTTATTTATTTCTCCTCTTCTTCCTCTCCTCTTCTTCTCCTTTCTTCCTCTTCTTATTTTCCTTTTTCCTTTCCTTCTTTTTCTTCTTCTTCTTCCTTCTTCCTCTTTTCTTCCTTTTCCTTATTTTACTTTTTCCTCTACACTAACCTAAAAATGCACTAACCTAAAATCGATATCTACTAACAACCTAAATAAAAAATTAATACATATATGAAAAAACATATATAAACAAAAATGCTATGAACATTATATTCATACATACATACCCACATCCATTCATCATATAGCTACCACATACATATATACATTATATATATGAAAAATGCAATGAACAAAAAAATACACATGTATATATGAAAAAAAGCCTTGAACACAGAGCCGTGATGGCGGCTCTCATCTGGGCGGCGGCGGCGGGCGACGGCGGGCGGCGAGGGCATCAGCGACCACCATGGGGGAGCGCGGGCAGGCAGGCGTGGCAGCGATGGCGATGATGATGGGGGGGGGTCGTGGGGCGGGGCACGACCGGGCGCTTCGGGGTGGCGGACGGCGACGACGTGGGGCGGCGGACGGCGTCGGCGTGGGCTCGAGGCGGCGGATGGCGTCGGCGTGGGCTCGGGGCCGGCGGCGGCGATAACGGCGGGCAACTGGCGGCGTCGAGAAGGTCGGCGTCGTCGGGGCAATCAGCGATGAAATTCTGAATTTTTGCAAAGTGTTTGCTTATATAGCAAAGCCATTGGTCCCGGTTTGTGAAACCAACTGGGACTAATGCACCCTTTAGTCCTGGTTGGTGCCACCAACCGGGACCAAAGACCTCTTTTCAGCAGCCCAAAGGGCGGGAAGCGGCGACCTTTGGTCGGGTTGGTGGCACCACCGGGACTAAAGAAGCGAACATTGGTCGGTTCGTAGCACCAACTGGGACTAATGCACCCCTTTAGTCCCGGTTGGTGCCACCAACCGGGACCAATGGGCCTTGCACAACGGCGTGGTGGTAGGAGTTTAGTCCCACCTCGCTAGCTGAGAGAGAGCCGCACTTGTTTATAAGGTGCGATGCGCCAACCCTCTCGAGCTCCTCTCTAAAGCAGGCTTTCGGGTGTAATCTGTCTCTATGTGCCTATGGGCCTACTAGGTTTACTACGGGCCTGAATCCTGGCCCATTATTGGGTTTCTAGTCGTATTGAGGCCGTGGGGGCCCAGTAGGAGGCACTTTTTTGTTTTTTTGTTTTCTTTACTTATTGTTGCTATTTTTATTTTTTTCCAGTTTTTTTGTTTTGTTTTCTGCATTATTTATTTTCTTTTGTTTTTGCTTTATTTTTTAATTCTTTTTGCTTTTAGTTTTAGAAAAATTATAAACTTTCTGTTAGTGCCATTAGTTTTCAAATTTGAAAACACTTTTTTTGTTTTTTTCTTGCTTTATTTATTTTATTTTGTTTCTACTTACAACAAAATACTTATTGTTGCTATTTTTATTTTTTTCCAGATTTTTTGTTTTGTTTTCTGCATTATTATTTTTTGTTTTTTGCTTTATTTTCTAATTCTTTTTTGCTTTTAGTTTTAAAAATTATAAACTTTCTGTTAGTGCCATTAGTTTTCAAATTTGAAAACACTTTTTTTTGTTTTTTTGTTTTCTTTGTTGCTTTATTTATTTTATTTTGTTTCTACTTACAACAAAATACTTATTGTTGCTATTTTTATTTTGTTTCCAGTTTTTTTTGTTTTGTTTTCTGCATTATTTATTTTCTTTTGTTTTTGCTTTCTTTTTTAATTCTTTTTGCTTTTAGGTCAGCAAAATTATAAACTTTCTGTTAGTGCCATTAGTTTTAGAAAAATTATAAACTTTCTGTTAGTGCCATTAGTTTTCAAATTTGAATAGTTAAAATTTGAATTCTTTGAAATTTGTGTGAATCACAAGTTTGTGATTAACTTTACTAAAAAATGAACATAGATGCGCCTATAGAGAAAATTCAACCTAAATTCATAATAAATTTCTATGAATTTCAGAGAAATTCACTGTGAATTTAGGTCAAATTCCTTGTATAGGGGCATCTATTTTCACTTTGAGAGGAGCTCAACAAGCCAGAGAGGGGCGGGCTTATAAACCGGTGTGAGCGCCCTTCGGTTGGCGAGGTGGGACTAAACTCTGAGCGCAACGAGGACCAACCCTTTAGTCTCGGTTTGTGGCATAAACCGGGCTAATGGTCATGGGCCAGGGGCGAGGCGCATTGGTCCCGGTTCGTGCGTGGAACCGGGACCAAAAGGTCCAGACGAACCGGGACCAATAGCCCACGTGGCTGCCCTCTTGAAAGTGTTCTTGGTGAGAACATAGTTGACAAGGAGCGAACCGGGATTAATGGTATTACGAGGACCGAACCATAAGACATTAAAGCATTTCAAATGAACTCTGAAAAAGTTGAAAGTTGGCATGGTATCATAATTTCACCCGCATAGCATGTGCATGTACAAAACGGACAATGGTATCATACTCATCTGTTACAAAGTTGGCATGGTATCATCATAATAGTTGCGGGAGAAAGTCTTCACTTTTTCTTCGCTTGTGTCATTTGCTTATTGCGCCGTAACCATGGATAATCTTCATCGTTTATCAGGATGCTGGGGTCAGCCTTGACATTGAAGGGAGGAATTTCATGAAACTTTTCTTAATCTTCAGACATGTCTGTCTTGCCCTCCACTCCCACGATGTCCCTTTTTCCTAGAAGAACTATGTGGCGCTTTGGCTCATCGTATGATGTATTCGCTTCCTTATCTTTTCTTTTTCTCGGTCTGGTAGACATGTCCTTCACATAGATAACCTGTGCCACATCATTGGCTAAGACGAACGGTTCGTAAGTGTACCCAATATTTTTCAGATCCACGGTTGTCATTCCGTACTGTGGGTCCACCTGTACCCCGCCTCCTGACAGATTGACCCATTTGCACTTAAACAAAGGGACCTTAAAATCATTTTCGTAGTCAAGTTCCCATATGTCCACTATGTAACCATAATATGTGTCCTTTCCGCTCTCGGTTGTTGCATCAAAGCAGAGACCGCTGTTTTGGTTGGTGCTCTTTTGATCTTGGTCTTTTATCTCGTATCCTTTGTAAATCAATACAGTCAAAGATGGTCCCTCGGACAACAAGTACAGCTCATCACAAATAGTGTTGTCACCTCTGAGACGTTTTTCCAACCAACTGCTGAAAGTCCTGATGTTTTCACATGTAATCTAGTCGTCGCACTGCTCCGGGTGTTTGGAGCGCAGACTGTTCTTGTGTTCATCGACATACGGGGTCACCAAGGTAGAGTTCTGTAGAACTGTGTAGTGTGCTTGAGACCAAGAATATCCGTCCCTGCATATTATTGAGTCCCTTTCAACCGTGCCTTTTCCAGTCAGTCTCCCCTCATACCGCGATTTAGGGAGACCTATCTTCTTCAGGCCAGGAATGAAGTCAACACAAAACCCGATGACATCCTCTGTTTGATGGCCCATGGAGATGCTTCCTTCTGGCCTAGCGCGGTTACGGACATATTTCTTTAGGACTCCCATGAACCTCTCAAAGGGGAACATATTGTGTAGAAATACGGGCCCCAGAATGACAATCTCGTCTACTAGATGAACTAGGACGAGCATCATGATATTGAAGAAGGATGGTGGGAACGCCAGCTCGAAACTAACAAGACATTGTGCCACATCACTCCTTAGCCTTGGTATGATTTCTGGATCGATCACCTTCTAAGAGATTGCATTGAGGAATGCACATAGCTTCACAATGGATAATCGGACGTTTTCCGGTAGAAGCCCCCTCAATGCAACCGGAAGCAGTTGCGTCATAATCACGTGGCAGTCATGAGACTTTAGGTTCTGGAACTTATTCTCTGGCATATTTATTATTCCCTTTATATTCGATGAGAAGCGGTCGGGACCTTCATCTTGGCGAGGCATTCAAAGAAGATTTCTTTCTCTTCTTTTGTAAGGCGTAGTGGCGGGACCTTCATCTTTGCTTGGAGGCATGCCATCTTTTTCGTGCAAATGTTGCAGGTCCTCCCGTGCCTCGGGTGTATCTTTTGTCTTTCCATACACGCCCAAGAAGCCTAGCAGGTTCACGCAAAGGTTCTTCGTCACATGCATCACGTCGATTGAAGAGCGGACCTCTAGGTCTTTCCAGTAGGGTAGGTCCCAAAATATAGATTTCTTCTTCCACATGGGTGTGTGTCCCTCAGCGTCATTTGAAACAGCTAGTGCGCCGGGACCCTTTCCAAAGATTACGTGTAAATCATTGACCATAGCAAGTACGTGATCACCGGTACGCATGGCGGGCTTCTTCCGGTGATCTGCCTCGCCTTTGAAATTATTACCTTTCTTTCGACATTGATGGTTGGTCGGAAGAAATCAACGATGGCCCAGGTACACATTCTTCCTGCAGCTTCCCAGGTATATACTATCGGTGTCAAGTAAACAGTGCGTGCATGCGTGGTATCCCTTGTTTGTCTGTCCTGAAAGGTTACTAAGAGCGGGCCAATCGTTGATGGTCACGAACAGCAACGCCTTTAGGTCAAATTCCTCCTGTTTGTGCTCATCCCACATACGTACACCGTTTCCATTCCACAGCTATAAAAGTTCTTCAACTAATGGCCTTAGATACACATCAATGTCGTTGCCGGGTTGCTTAGGGCCTTGGATGAGAACTGGCATCATAATGAACTTCTGCTTCATGCACATCCAAGGAGGAACGTTATACATACATAGAGTCACGGGCCAGGTGCTGTGATTGCTGCTCTGCTCCCCGAAAGGATTAATGCCATCCGCGCTTAAAGCAAACCATACATTCCTTGGGTCACTTGCAAACTCATCCCAAGACTTTCTCTCGATTTTTCTCCATGCGACCCGTCGTGGGTGCTATCAAGTTCCGTCTTTCTTACGATCCTCAACGTGCCATCGCATCAACTTGGCATGCTCTCCATTTCGAACAGATGTTTCAACCGTGGTATTATAGGAGCATACCACATCACCTTCGCAGAACCCTCTTCTGGGGGCTCGCCGTCAACATCACCGGGGTCATCTTATGCGATCTTATATCGTAATGCACCGCATACCGGGCATGCGTTCAGATCCTTGTAACCACCGCGGTAGAGAATGCAGTCATTAGGGCATGCATGTATCTTCTGCACCTCCAATCCTAGAGGGCATACGACCTTCTTTGTTGCGTATGTACTGTCGGCCAATTCGTTATCCTTTGGAAGCTTCTTCTTTAATATTTTCAGTAGCTTCTCAAATCCTTTGTCAGGCACAGCATTCTCTGCCTTCCACTGCAGCAATTCCAGTACGGTACCGAGCTTTGTGTTGCCATCTTCGCAATTGGGGTACAACCCTTTTTTGTGATCCTCTAACATGTGATCGAACATCAGCTTCTCCTTTTGACTTTCACATTGCGTCCTTGCATCGACAATGACCCGGTGGAGATCATCATCATCGGGCACATCGTCAGGTTCCTCTTGATCTTCAGCAGCTTCGCCCGTTGCAGCATCATCGTGCACATCGTCTGGTTCCTCTTGATCTTCGGTAGCATCACCGTATTCAGGGGGCACATAGTTGTCATCGTACTCTTCCTCTTCGCCGTCTTCCATCATAACCCCTATTTCTCCGTGCCTCGTCCAAACATTATAGTGTGGCATGAAACCCTTGTCAAGCATGTGGGTGTGAAGGATTTTCCGGTCAGAGTAAGACTTCGTATTCCCACATATAGGGCATGGACAACACATAAAACCATTCTGCTTGTTTGCCTCAGCCACTTCGAGAAAATCATGCACGCCCTTAATGTAATCGGTGGTGTGTCTTTCACCGTACATCCATTGCCGGTTCATCTGCGTACATTATATATAATTAAGTGTGTCAAAAGTCATTACAGAACATCATGAATAGATAATTAAGTTACCAAATTAATAGAAGTTCATCATCACATTAAAACCAAAGTACATACATAGTTCTCATCTAACAACATAAAGCTCTGCAGAGCATCTAAATTAATTAAACCATACATTGAAACTATGTAAAACATTTCAATGCAAAAACAAATGCGATCATAATCGCAACCAAGGTAACAACTGATCCAATGGCATAATGATACCAAGCCTCGGTATGAATGGCATATTTTCTAATCTTTCTAATCTTCAAGCGCATTGCATCCATCTTGATCTTGTGATCATCGACGACATCCGCAACATGCAACTCCAATATCATCTTCTCCTCCTCAATTTTTCTTATTTTTTCCTTCAAGAAATTGTTTTCTTCTTCAACTAAATTTAACCTCTCGACAATAGGGTCGGTTGGAATTTCCGGTTCAACAACCTCCTAGATAAATAAAATCTATGTCACGTTGGTTGGCATAATTTTCATAAACAATAAATGAACCAATAGTTATGAAAAGATAATATATACCACATCCGAATCATAGACAGGACGAGGGCCGACGGGGGGCGGATACCAAAACCATCGCACAATATAAGATGCAATAATAAAAGTAAGAAAATAATACAAGTATCTATCTAAACATACAAGTAAGAATGTAAGAACAAGAGGCTCACCATGGTGGTGCCGGCGATGAGATCGGCGCGGGCGATCGGCGGGGTGAAGACGGAGACGGGACGTGACAGACCGCTAAACCTAGACAAATATTGAGGAAAATGGAGTTTGGAGGTCGAGCTTGGAGAGGAGAAATTTAAATAGTGTGGCTCGGGCATTCCATCGAACACCTCGTGTGCATAGGAGGTGAGCTAGAGCACCACAAAGCTCTCCAACGGCCGGGCAGAAAAACAGAGCAGTGAAGTGCTCTGCTCGCGGGCGAGGAGTATATATATGCAATTCATTGGTCCCGGTTCGTGGCATGAACCGGGACTAAAGGGAAGCCTTTGGTCCCGGTTCAAGCCACCAAGCGGGACCAATGGTGGTGGGCCAGGAGCGAGGCCCATTGGTCCCGGTTCGTCCCACCAACTGGGACCAAAAGGTCCAGACGAACCGGGACCAATGGCCCACGGGGCTCACGAACCGGGTCCAATGCCCCCATGGGTCCCAGTTCTGGACTGAACCGGGACTAATGGGTTGACCCGGCCTGGACCATTGCCCCCTTTTCTACTAGTAGTGCCATACGTTCTGTACTTTTATCAGTCGGATCGTGAAGACGTACGACTACATCAACTGCGTTGTGCTAATGCTTCCGCTTCGGTCTACGAGGGTACGTGGACAACCACTCTCCCCTCTCGTTGCTATGAATCATCATGATCTTGCATGTGCGTACGATTTTTTTTGAAATTACTACGTTCCCCAACAGGTACATGTAGCCGAAAGAAGGGTCATCACATATGATGCCACGCCGGCTTCGAAACTACTGCGAGATGGGGCGGGTCAGATCCGGGATTCGATCTGGGCCCTGAGGGGTTAGTACCGTCGCATGGCTGTCCCTTGGAGAGGATGACGTCGTCGCGGTGGTACTGGTCCTAGGCCAAGGTGGTTGGAGGTTCCTGCTCCTCGCCTGGGTTGGGAGTTTGGGCCGCGTTCTGTCAGCTGTGCAGAGTGTTGGCGGTCCATGGCAGTGCGACTTCGACAACAAGGTGCTACGGTGGTGGTGGTGTGAGGTTTCATGGACGGTGCTGCCTCAAGCCTCGAAGGTGTGGAGATGTGTGACCATACGAATGAAAATCATGCCCGGTTTTTTTGAGCCCACGGTGATGGCACCCGTGGGTGTCATTCCCCTCCTTGGAGGCGTCGCCAAGGCATGTCGCCATATCCCTCGCTCGCTTGGTGTAGGTAGGTGTCTCCGGGGGAAAGCCTAGATTCAGTGTTGGATCGGTGCGATGGCAGCATATCAACGACGTCCCTCTGTTGGGAGCATCGTACTTGGAGACACGGTTTGGAGGTCTATGTTGCGCTCCTCCAGCAGTCACCATCATCCATGATTGATCTTCTACGGTGCAATGTACGATCGTTGTTGGTGAATCAAAGATGGGGCCTTCCTCGAGATGGATCGAGTCATGCAATCCTCTTGCCACCTCCTTTAGGCATAAAGGGGGTGAGGGAGTCCTGGACTAGGGGGTGTCCGGACAGCTGGACTATCAATATCCGCCGGACTCCCAGACTACGAAGATAGAAGATTGAAGACTCCGGCTCATGTCCGGAAGGTACTTTCCTTGGCATGGAAGGCAAGCTTGGCAATACGGATATGTAGATCTCCTACCATTGTAGCCGACTCTGTGTAACCCTAGCCTCTCCGGTGTCTATATAAACCGGAGGGCCTTAGTCCGTAGGACGAACATTACATCTCAACAATCATACCATAGGCTAGCTTCTAGGGTTTAGCCTCCTTGATCTCGTGGTAGATCTACTCTTGTACTACCCATATCATCAATATTAATCAAGCAGGACGTAGGGTTTTACCTCCATCGAGAGGGCCCGAACCTGGGTAAAAACATCGCGTCCCTCGTCTCTTGTTACCATCCGCCTAGACGCATAGTTCGGGACCCCCTACCCGAGATCCGCCAGTTTTGACACCGACATTGGTGCTTTCATTGAGAGTTCCTCTGTGTCGTCACCGATAGGCTCGATGGCATCTTCAACCATCAATGTTGTCCAAGGTGAGACTTTTCTCCCCGGACAGATCTTCGTATTCGGCAGCTTTGCACTGCGGGCCAATTCTCTTGGCCATCTGGAGCAGATCGAAAGCTACGCCCCTGGCCGTCAGGTCAGATTCGGAAGCTTAAACTTCATGGCCGATGACCGCGGAGACTTGATCTTCGACGGACTCGAGCCACAACCAAGCGCGCCGCACTGTGATGATGGGCATGATCTAGCTCTGCCGCCGGACAGTGCTTTGGTGGCCGCACTCAGATCCGCTTCGGCCACTCACTACAAGAAATTTGTTCATTTTTGACCCTCCATTTTGGTCACTGAATCGTCATTATTCATGTTCTATGACCTTGTTTTGACCAAATTCAAAAGGTCAACAGTTGGCCGTCAAGAACGAACAAACATGACCTTTCTAATATTTTGGTCAAAGATCTCTATTGACCAAAATTTTGGTTTGGTCATTACCCATTTCTCTGAGCCACGTAGGATCTGATGTGGCTGAGCTGACGTGGCATTGCTAGTGACCAAATGGAATCATCATAAAAAAAAATCACAGCCCAATCCACCAATATAGCCTGGCCCAATACATATTTTATTATAAAAAATGTCTGATCTGTTTGGGCTGATGCATTATTTTGTCAGCAACATGCATATCTCAAGATAGGCCCATTAAAAAACAAGTACAACAAAATACAATATTGCAGATAAACTGTATATTTCATTTCAGTAGCACATCACATGAAATACAATACATCATCCATCGACTCCTCTACACACCAAGGTTCAAGGCCCAACAAGTGCACAGCAAAATGATTCTAAAAGTGTACAGAAAAATAGTTCTACATGTGCAAGTGCACAACAAAAAGATCCAACAAGTGCACAAGCGCACAACAACATAGTTGTACAAAGATTGGATGAGAAGCAAAAGTTTTAAGTTATCACACATAACAGCAATGAGAAATGAAGCTTCTTGTGCCCTCCTTCTACCCTCCGCTTCTTCTGAGTGATTCAGATAATCCTGGTAATAGGAATAATCAAACATAAGAAAGCATATAAAATATGAGCAAACGAAAGACAAATGGTGGTTTTACATTCAACAATGAGACTTAAAAGTTCACATCAATGAACAGAAACACAAGACTTTAAGACATACTCCCATAGAAATTTCAGGACTTGCAAGATTATTCGTCTGTTAGATCTCAACACTCAATGCAAAAAAAGCTCACATCAATAACTTGCAAGATCAAGATATGTGAATCGTGTAACTTTAACACAGTATAATAAACAGCACAGCCATGAGCAGTACAACACAACACAACTCATAAACAACCAAAACAAACTGATTGCAAACTATAAGTTAACCTCAAAGCAAACAACACATGCACAAAAAGTATACATGGCGGAAACACAACCTCGTATGTAGAATTTAACATAATTCATATGTAGAACCAATCAGAACCATTTCTTGCAGTGATCTCAACCTTTCTTATTGAACAGGAAATAGTTACAGAAATAAACTAATGAAATAATCTTCTCAGAAGAGTCCCAACAATTTGCATTAACTATTAACATGGTTGCAAAACTTCAGTAGTAAAGAGGGTACCATGTTTCTGTTGTCTTTACTTGACTGGAATTACAACATGAAGCACATGAACAAATCATATGAACAACCCCATAAACGCTCACTTGAATCTTGTTTATACTTTTCTTGTAGAACAACATGTGGGGGAAGAGCATTACCTTGATGGTTCTCAATCGAAGCATACAACCTGGACAATATAGACTAAATCTGGAGAAAAAAATATTACTTGTCCACAAGGGTAAGATTGACCTACACATTGCCAAACAACCCTTGCAGTCACTTGGTTCAGATCTTCCCTATGAGGTGATGAGCATTCCGCTGCAGCAAACAAATAGAATTAAATTCAAAATACAACCACTTTTATGGAGACTACTACAAGGCAAGTTTAGCTAATAGGACTTCTATAGCATGCAAGATGTTTCTTAGATCAACAAAAACAAGAACAAGAGCTATGACAACGAACCTTTGAGCAACATATAATGAGCAGGGTATTCAAAGAAGGTCATATCTTCCACACAAAACTGATCAAAACAAGAAATATTCTAGTCTACTAATTTATTACTGAATCACGTAGCATCATATGAGAAAACAATGATTCAAGTTTAATTAAGACATACATTATTTGCTAAGGAAAAGTAAGTCACAACAAAAAGCTTTTTGACTTCCATTTATTTGCACACGCAAAATCATCAGGTGCTCATAGTTCAGATCAGGTAAGGTAATTTTGTAGCTCCCCACTGTTGCTGGCCTAACGAGACTTGTCCTCCAGCATAACAACATATTTGAAATCTCCATTATAGTAAATAAATGAGAGGACAGTGCATAAGTCGCATCATATTATACAAGCAAGCTAAATCTAGGGTTTGCGGTCGGTGGAGTATATACATACACATAGAGGAGGGTGGAGTTGTGGAAGTAAAACATACTTGCCACCGCGGTAGAGTGAGGTGCCATGGGGCAGGTAGCGGAAGGCCGCCGCCACCCAACACCCACTGACGCCCAAGCCTTCTTTCTTCTCATCCTCTTCCTCTGCCCAATATGGCACTCCCGCCATTGCTGCGTACAAGAAAAAAATGATGGTAAGGCTCAAAAAGCAGATCAAGGAAACTAACATGATAGAGCATCAAATACTAATGCATAGATAAGCCTCTATACAACGAGCCGCATAATAAAAAAACGGCAGCCGATAATAACCGACTATAGGTTCATGCACATGTACCACAAAAAATCTCCTTATATTATTTACCTCAAGAATTCCATGTAGATGTTAGACATGCTTGAAAAGAAACCTAGCTTCAAGAGAAAAATAAATCTACAATCTTAGGATAATCAAGACAATCTTGGTATAACAAGAATCTGGCAACAAGCAACAGATCAGGCGACATACAGATAAAAGAATTAACTATTGTAATTTCAGATAATAACCAGTTCTAAAAATTCTACTTAAGAAGATGCTGCTAACAATGGAGAAATTGTGAATAATCTGTAGCAAGTAAGTTTACCCATAGAGGCAAACAGGAGGGCGATTGTTGCATAGATACAAATCCATGAAGTGGCAACCAAATTGACCAATCTGGACCTCATCTTCTCTCTCTGTTTGGCCGTAACTAACTAAATAAAAAACTGGACTTGTTCATACAAATCCCTCTTGAATTCCTTGAGGCAACCAGGATTTGCATCAAATATTCCTTAACTTAGCATCATTAGTGAGCAGAGGTAGAGAGGGAGGGATATGCTACCTGCCGCAGTGGGTCGTCGTGGCCGTGCTTGAGCTCGGGAAGGATCTCTTGGTCGCCCTAGCAGCAGACCCCTCCCGCCCCTCCTCCTTGAGCAGAGCATGGCCGGTGGCTAGGTGCGCCCCTCCTCCTCCTCCTCGAGCAGGGCAAGGCCTTGTGCCTCCTGCCGTCGTCGCCGTCTCCACACCATGGTGGCCTGCAGCAAAGGGGCGGATAGGAGGAGAAGGTGAGATGAGGAGGAGAGGGTGGATCCAGGCAAGGAAGGATGGGAAGGGGCTACCTGGGCAATGCCGGTGACGGATCTCGCGAGCTTAGGCCTCGCCGTCGCCGGTTGTGGCGGGTTCCGACTAAGAAACCCTAGCAGCGGGCGAGGTTGCGGGCCTTGAGGCGCGGATCTGAACGGAGGGGGGGGAGGTGCGGATCTTGGGGAGCTCAGGGTCGTGCTGTGCGTGGCCTGAGCTCGCCGGAACCGGCCGGCATGGTTGGTGGCGGCGGCGAGGAGATCTTAGGTTGGGAAGGAGAGGTTCGCACGAGAGAGGGAGGGAGAGATTGGTGCGGTGGGCTTCTTTTTTTTTCTCCTTTTCTTTAGATGGATGGATGGATGAGTGGACGGTGGGAGTGCTGGGAATGAATGGCAGGATGTTTGCCATGTCATCAATCCATGGCACAAATGATTCCACCAATGAGAATTAAGCATATGCAAATTGTGTGTTTTTCCTCGTTTCTTTTATATTTTTTTATCCTCCAATTTCAGGTAAACATTCAACATATTACCCTCTTATAGTTTGTTCAAATGACCCAATATTTTTCAAATGGCCTCTTATTTCGGGTAAACAATGTTACCGAATCGAGTTTTTTTTTCATTGCACGGTTTTTTTTTTCTAATTCCGAAGTGCCAAAGATGGGCCTTTTTAAGAACCTACCAAATATTTGTCAAAAAATTGTACCAAAACAATTTAAAAAAATATGAGGCCACATTTTATGTACAGATAACCAAATGGTTGCATGTGAAAAGCTTTCGATACACCTCTTATCAAAAAGACATATTATTGCCGATTCAGGAGAACTAGGTCAAATTTGAACTAAAGCTGCTTTATAGTTTGCTCTTTTTTCCCAAAAATCATTTCTAGATAGGAAAGTAGTTACTTCCTCGGAGATTCACTAGGAGTTTTCCATTATTAAGCCCCTACCTACTAACGGTCACACATACCAGGTCTGAGGCAATGCTGAGGTGGCTTGACACATGGACAAGCCACATCGACAAAATTGGTGAGGTGTCTGACCAGTCATTTTGAAGCATTGTGAATCAGTAGTCATGACCATTTAAATTGGTCAAGATAGGCCAAAATGAAAGGTGTAGATCAATGTTATTTATGTTATGACCATTTTAGATAAGAAAACTACGACCTTCTTGACGAAAATGGTCATGATGATTTAGAGTTTGGACCCTCCCAAATGGCTCACGACCATCTGCCGCACAATGGTCATAGATTTATGACCAATTCACCCAAGGTCACTACGAGAAGGTCATAATTAAGCATATTTCTTGTAGTGACTAGCCCGGAGCCGATTGCCCATATCGAGGGCCGGTGGATAGACGCCGCCCTGGGGGCTTCAACATCCACGGAGATGGAGCCGAATACCAATCTTGTCCCCTGCGAAACTCGTGATCCCGAGGTGCCGGACTCCGAGCCTCCCGCGCCCCTACCAATTAATCCGGATTGGGCGCCGGTTATGGAATTCACCGCCGCAGACATCTTTCAGCACTCGCCTTTTGGCGATATCCTGAATTCACTGAAGCATCTCTCGCTATCAGAAGAGTCCTGGCCGGACTGCGACCAGGATGGTTGGAGTTCGGACAACGAAGAAATTCAGAACCCACCCACCACCCACTTTGTAGCCACTGTCGAGGATTTAACCAACATGCTAGACTACGACTCTG
Source organism: Aegilops speltoides (assembly GCA_021437245.1). Taxonomy (NCBI): domain Eukaryota; kingdom Viridiplantae; phylum Streptophyta; class Magnoliopsida; order Poales; family Poaceae; genus Aegilops; species Aegilops speltoides. The sequence goes on along the minus strand of CM038143.1, from coordinate 522,888,085 downwards.
ATGACATCGACGCCATGGACGACGATGCCGAAGACGAACAGGAACCAGCGCCTACAGGGCACTGGAAGGCCACCTCGTCATATAGCGTATACATGGTGGATAGCCGAAAGAAGGGGGGCGAAGAAGCGGCGGAGGCGACTCTTTAAAGAAGCAACACAAGCGCCCGGCGTCGTGGCGCCGCTCCAAATCCGCCACAAAGCAAGAATATAGATTCCGCACAGAAACAACAATACCCGTAAAGTGCGAAGACAACTCCCTCCAAAGAAGACTCAGCGCGGGAGGATGCGGAAGCAAGCCCTCACGAAAGGGCGGCAGACGAAAAGGTTGAGGATCATAACTATATACCTCCCTCCGAAGACGAAACAAGCCTCAATGACGACGAACCCGTCGCACCCGAGGACCCCGTCGAACAAGAGCTTTTTTAGCGCAGGCTCATCGCTACAGCAAGAAGCCTGAAGAAGGAAAAGTGGAAGCTTAAAACAGCTGAAGACACGCTCCGAATAAGACGGAGCAAAGTACTCAAAACCGCAGATAAATACGGCAATGGCCACAAATCGAAGAGCTACCCGAAACGTAAGCTGCTTCCAGAATTCGATGAGGAGGCCATAGAGCCCCCACCGTCCAATGGCCCAGCCAGGTCCATCTACGGACCCAAAAAGAAAGCCCCAAGAAGCAAAGCAACACGTCAAGTGTCCGACGATAGCGGCACATACAAGTACAGGGGCGCCGCACACCCACTATGTTTCACCGACGAGGTGCTGGATCATGAATTCCCAGCAGGGTTTAAACCCATAAACATAGAGGCCTACGATGGAACAACAGACCACAGTGCGGATAGAAGATTATATACTGCATATACATATGGCCAGAGGAGACGATCTCCACGCCATAAAATATCTACCCCTCAAGCTCAAAGGGCCAGCCCGTCATTGGCTCAAAAGCCTCCCAGAAAACACTGTTGGAAGTTGGGAAGAGCTCGAGGAAGCGTTTAGAGCAAATTTTCAAGGGACCTATGTCCGTCCTCCGGATCGGAGATGATTTAAGTCATATAACTCAACAGCCGGAGAGTCAACACGAAATTCTGGAACAGGTTTCTTACCAAAAAGAACCAAATAGTCGACTGTCCGGACGCTGAAGCCTTAGCAGCTTTCAAGCACAATGTCCGAGATGAATGGCTTGCCAGGCACCTCGGTCAAGAGAAACCAAGGACAATGACCGCATTAACAAGCCTCATGACCCGCTTCTGTGCGGGAGAGGATAGCTAGCTAGCAAGAAGCAGCACTAGCGACCCAAGTACATCCGAGATAAGAGATGGAAACGGAAAATCACGGCGCAGAAAGGAGCAGCGCCGGAATAAAAAGAAAAGCCAAAAGAGCACGGCAGTTAACGCTGGATTCAAAAGCTCGCGGCCCAATCATAAAACTCATCCCCTCAAGCATGACAGTGACGAACTGTCTAACCTACATAAAATTCTGAGTCGGATATGTCAAATCCACAGTACCCCCGGAAGGTCCGCAAATCACACCCACAGGGATTGTTGGGTTTTCAAACAGTCCGGCCGATTAAACACCGAACACAAGGGGCTCGACGCGTCAAGCGAAGAAGATAAACCCCGCCAGCAGGGCACCGGAAAACAAAAGACTTTCCCACAAGGGGTCAAAGCAGTAAACTCACTTCATGTGAGGACACGGAAAAACAGTGCGGCACTTTCTAAAAAGAGCTTCACACGGTCCAACCCAGCAAACTATAGAGATTGGATATCAAAACCAATCACTTTTGACCACCTGGATTACTCCAGAAGCGTTCGAAACGCGGGACGGACTCCCCTGATATTGAATCCGATCATAGACGGATTACAATTCACAAACGTCCTAGTGGACGGAGGCAGTGACTTAAACCTGCTATATTCAAACACAATCCGTCGGATGGGGATAGACCCTACCAAAATTCGACACAGCCGCACTTCCTTCAAAGGAGTGACGCCAGGCCCTTACGCCAAGTGCACAGGCTCGATATTACTAGAAGTCGTGTTCGGATCACCGAACAACTTTCGACAAGAAAAATTAATTTTCCATATCGTCCCATTTAAAAGTGAATATCAAGCACTGTTGGGACGAAAGGCTTTTGTCTGCTTCAACGCCATACAGCATTACGCGTCTCTTACACTCAAGATGCCCGGTCCACATGGCGCCATTTCAGTGCGAGGATCAATTAAAGACCCCGGACTCGGATAGACGAATCCGGACTCAGCAGGCTAGGGGCTCCCTAGCCGCATACCCTTTCACAGGGGGCTGCGCGCACAACTGACCGCGGTTTCATATAAACCTTGCTTTAATTATTTATATTAATTCTTTTGCATATTTTTTGCACGAACTGTTTCTAAAACTAAATGTTCCTCTCTTTCTACAGATGAACAACGTGCTTACCCGTCCAGGATAATGGCGCAACGGAGACACAGGCGCAGACGTGCAGTAGGGACCCGTTGCAAGGATTCTTTTCAGATTAAGACCCTGCGTAGACCTTTTTATCACTGTCTCTTGTTGTTACTCTCCCTTGGCTTCTTCCTATAGCCAAAGCGGAGCCTGACGCTTTGGCATCGGCCGCGTCAGAAGACCATGCCCGTACCTGGACACTAGGGGCTTAGGGCATAATTCTGCCCATTATTATAAAGTCCGAACACCTTCGGGAGTGTTCGGCGTCTCGAGTTAGGCATTATATGCATCAGCTCCGAATCATGTCTTTGGTCAAATGTTGGGTTTGCCCGGCTCCTGTGTTTTGCTGCCTTATGTTCCGTATCATTGGCTAACGCGGCACCAGGAGAACTACCGTGATTGTGCCCCAGTTCGGCTGGGCGAGCACCTCAGTAGAGAAAGCCGAAAACTGACTGTCATGATACAGCGAGAGCCTGGTCATCCACTCGATCGACTATCGGAATGTTTAGAATTCCCCGCTTTGACGAAGGACCGTTTCCCGGTCAGGCATATACGCACCCCGAATCCAGAGATGTGCGGTGTCATCAGGGGCTATATCGTAGCCCCACCCTCGAGCTCCATTGGCTAAGTGAAAGAGATAAAGCATTATAGTCCGGATTGCCTCGTTCGCTACGCTACCACCTCCTTATAACAGGACCGAGACGTCGGATTAAGTGTGAAAACGCGTTATTTTGCGAACACCCCAGCACCTTGTGCGAGGGGCTGAAGTCAAGATCGCATCTTTCGGGTTATACACAAGTATCGTGGCGGCCGACAGAGAAGTTTTACTACTTGAAAGCACAAGTATAAAAAGCATTCATACTATAATCATTGATCTACAAGTTAATGCGTTCAATTGAACGTTACATTTTTTGAGCACTGCGACTCTATTACACAAGCGCCACGCATAACTTCCCCGAAATAATGCTCGGCAGGGAGCCGGTCTCCATCCGAACCCTGGGCAGCAACAGCGGTGGCGTCCATCTCCGGACACTGCGCCTTCACACGGGCCAGAGCCATCCGCGCGCCCTCGATGCAGGCCGACCGCTTCATCTCCTTGATATGCGGAACCGCCCCAAGGAATTGCTGCAGTAGGCCGAAGTAGCTCGTCGCCTTGGACCTCTCTGGCCAGACATGGGCCACGATGTCAGTCATAGCCAGTCCGGACAGTCTATTTAGTTCGGCCCATTCGGCCAACCTGTCCGTCAGCGGAAGAGGGCGATCCGGACTGTGGAATTGAGACCAATATAACTCTTCCGTCTCGTGATCCCCAGCTCCGGAAGTGCTTAATGGCATCAGCCGCTTTTCGCAGCCAAGTCCATATACGGATCCTCCGAACTCCACAGCCACTCAAATTGGCGTGCTTGGCATCCATAAACCGCGACGATCGAAAAAGGCTTGCCACCGCGATTTCTCGGCTTGGCGCAGCTCCTCCTTCATAGCCCGCATTGCAGAGCGGGCGTCCTTGGCTTCGGCGGTGGCCTTCTTCAGGTCTTCCCGCTCCGATAAGCGCTGCTTTTCAAGAGCCGCATTGCGGTCGGTAGCATCCTTTAATTTCTTGGCCAATTCGGCCACCTCCGCCCTGCTTAGGCAGTGCGCAGCCTTTTCGGCCTTCAACTCTTCAGCCGCCCTCGCGGCAGCCGCGTCACTCCTTCAGGCTTGCTCCTTAGCTAGAGCAAGTTCGGCCCGAAGGCTCTCCACAGCAGCAGCACTGTCTGTCTAAACAGCATATAACTTATTAGAGGCGGGCTTTGACCCACTCAATAAAGCGGCTGCGGAGAATTTATTTACCTTGCGACTCGTCAAGTCGCTGGTTGACAAGTGCGATGTCAGCATCTGCCACGTCAAGTTGTCGACTTAATTCGGCAAACTCATTAGTCCGGCTGGCCCCCGGACTATCTGCCACCTGTATCAGAACGGCGGTATTCATTACCTGAGATGTTGAGATTTTGATCCTCGGCAAGCTGTCGTTTTCGACAACCTACCGAGTCTCAGGGGCTACTATCTATACAGGGCGCATTTTTTATATGCAAAACTGTTAAAAGACAAAGGGGTGCACCATTTTCGCATACCTCAAATCCCGCCAGCAAGCTCATGGCGGCATTACGCAATCCGCTTTCAGCGGACGAAATCCTTCCAATCACCATACGCATTAACGCACGGTGATCTTCTGAAATGGACGCCCTCTCAAGCAGACTCTTCAGTTCTCCAGGCCGGACTCTGGTGGGTGCCGAACTCTCCGGCCCCTCCGGACTCGGGGACGCCCTCCGTGACGATACTTCAGGCTCGCCTACCTCATCTGGTGGCGCTGCAGACGAAGGCGTATCGCTCTCCATCATCTCCGGAAGAAGGTCCCCCGAAGATGAACTCATCTGAGAAGGTTGCAGATCTGAACTGCGAAATAAATAGTTCGGTTACCTACAGAAGCACAAGTGAAGGTACTTCTTTATTAATTAACTTCCTCTTTTATACTTACGGCTCGTTGGAGAGCTGGTCCTTCGGCGATGATTGCGCGTCTGGATTCTCTCCGGACACCGGACCCCCAGGTGAGGATTTCTTCCCACGCTTAGGGGCTTTGACCTCCGGATCTTCGGAGGCGGTCCTCTTTTCCCTTTGAAGGGAGGGGTTCTTGGTTCCCTCCTCTTCAGTCGCCCCTTCGGGCAAAGTATTAGCTCCTTTATTTCCCCGTCGCCCCCCCTCGTGGGCGCAACCTCCAACATTCGACCAGCCACGGGCTCCAGTCACGGTCTCTGGGAAGGGGGCCGGACACCTTATCAGCCTTGATCGTGCCACCCATTCCTATAAAGAATAAAGGGTCAGGAGACGAACTTTTGAAAGGCATACAAATAGAATGTCCGGACTCTGAGCTATTTACCTGAGTATCCGGGCGATCGCGGCTTAGGCCTGCGTCCTCGGCCAAATCCGGACACGCCACCTGCGGTCCGAAGAACAGCTTGTACATCTCCGTGGGTGACGTACCCATAAAATGTTGGAGAATACGAGGTCCCTCCGGATTGTACTCCCATAGACGGAGAGAACGACGTTTGCAGGGCGGAAGGTGCCTGATTAGCATAACCTACATCACCTTGATCAGATCGATCTCCCTCGTTTGGAGGTCCCGAATCCGGCCCTGCAGTGAAGGCACGTCCTCGGACGGCCCCCAGTTGAGCCCTTGATTGACCCACGACATCAGTTGCCGTGGAGGTCCCGGGCGGAATGAGGGCGGCAGCTTTTGCTTGCTGCCCCTTGGAGCAGTGATGTAAAACCACTCCTGCTTCCACAATCCCAGTTCCTCTTGGAAGGAACCTTCGAGCCACGGGGCATCGGCCTTCTTGCTTATGGTCGCCCCGCCGCACTCCGCTTGACGCCCCCCAATCATCTTCGGCTCCACTTTGAAAGTCTTCAGCCATAGGCCGAAGTGGGGGATGATGCGGAGAAAGGCTTCGCAGACAATGATGAATGCGGAGATTTGGAGGATAGACTCCGGAGCCAAGTCGTGGAAATCCAGCCCGTAGTAGAACAGGAGCCCTCTCACGAAGGGATCCGTCGGGAAGCCTAATCCCCGACGGAGGTGAGATACAAAAACGACGTATTCGCCGGGCTCGGGGGCTGGCACGGCCTGCCCTGGGGCAGGCAACCTGTCTGAAACCGTGGGCCAGTGTACTTGGCCTCACGCAACTTCAATATGTCCTCCTCCGTGATGGAGGAGGGCATCCACCGCCCCGGAGGTCGGAGCGGACATTGTTGAGGATCCGAGCGCTCGAATCTGAAGCTCTAGGTGTTGGGCGGGAGCGGAGGAAAGATTCGATCGGGATTGAAGAACAAGGACAGGCCTTGGTCCTCTTATAAAGGGAAGAAATACCAAGGGCCGTCTCCGTGACCGTTTGAGATTCCCCTTGTAGAGGAGGTGTGGCGGCAGGAGCGGTTGGGTTACCCACACGTATTGATGAGGATCCCGGAATAAAGGGGACACGATCTCTGCTTCGACAAGACGTGCCAAGGAAACCGCTTCGCTAAACGTGCTGAGGTGGAATAATAAAAACGAGGGCTTGGTAGCGGTGTGACGTCACGCCGCATAATACGTCAGCAGATTGAGTCAGTGTATATGTTTTATTCTCTCTACGGTGGAATGTGGAAATTATTTTTGCAGAGCCGGACACTATCCTGGTGTTTATTATCTTCTCTGGATTATTCAAGGGAGGAACCCGCCTTGCAATGCCGAACATTATGCACGCCGGACTTATCGTCATTGAAGACTGGTTCGAGGCTCTTGAGGAGTCTGGACTAGGGGTGTCCGGACAGCGGACTATCAATATCCGCGGACTCCCGGACTACGAAGATAGAAGATTGAAGACTCCGGCTCGTGTCCGGAAGGTACTTTCCTTGGTGTGGAAGGCAAGCTTGGCAATACGGATATGTAGATCTCCTACCATTGTAACCGACTCTGTGTAACCCTAGACTCTCCGGTGTCTATATAAACCGGAGGGCCTTAGTCCGTAGGACGAACATTACATCTCAACAATCATACCATAGGCTAGCTTCTAGGGTTTAGCCTCCTTGATCTCGTGGTAGATCTACTCTTGTACTACCCATATCATCAATATTAATCAAGCAGGACGTAGGGTTTTACCTCCATCGAGAGGGCCCGAACCTGGGTAAAAACATCGTGTCCCTCGTCTCTTGTTACCATCCGCCTAGACGCACAGTTCGGGACCCCCTACCCGAGATCCGCCGGTTTTGACACCGACAGGGGGGATGGTGCATCGATAAGGGAAGCTCGGTGGGAGAGGTTGTTCTTCGGAGGTGACCGACAGTGGTTGAGACGCAGCGATGTTTTCTGTTTTGGACAAGCTCTTTTGCTTCATAGTTGTCTTGTTGTTGGTGGTTGTCCTTTGGACTAGCCTGGGTGTGGAGTTCTTGCTATGCTCGTTGTTAGCAGCGAGTGATAGTCATCTTTAATTGCAATTCTCTCTTCTATGAAGTTGTGGTACGCAATTTGCGTACTCTTAAAAAGATATGGTGCTACGCTAGGCCTTGCAGAGAGTGGGATCTTTGTGGAGACCTCATGTGGCACGTGCCTGCTCCTCGTCCTCGTAGTCTTGAACTTGAACGTCGGTATTGTTATCCCCACACGCCCATGGACTGATCGCATGGATCAATGTCAAACAATCGATTTTCTACCTCTCAAGCAATGCGTACGACGTTTGAGTCAAAATGAAGTTCTGTACTTCAAAATATATTTATTTGATTGTATTGCATATATATGTGGATACATATTTTTATAAACTTTGCTAAATTTAGTAAGGTTTGACTTAGAAGGCAATCCAACTAGGACTTACATTTTGAGATGGATGAACTAGGGATCCGGCTTGCCTGCTCCCTCCCCATGCTCCCATCAGTGCTCCCACTTCATCCTACGGTTGTCCTTTTTTCTTTTTTCTTTCTAATCTAATCATCTCCCCCCCCTGATTTTAAGGGGGTGGGGCCGGGCTTTATTTTGTTTCAATTAAATCATCCCACCTATGCGGGAGCACGAATGGGCACACACGCGGGGAGCAGGCAAGTCTCGTCCATGAACTAGTACCATCAAAGTAATAAATCCGTGTAACGGAAGTGGTAGAAACGGTAGTTTCCAAAATAGGCAAGTTTGTTGGATAAAATGGAACCAAAGAGCCAACTCGGGCTATGAAAACTTATATCAGGAACGACTTTTCCCAAAAAACAAGTATTGGTTCCAAAACTAGAAGTACAAGTAGGAGCAACTCTAACAGATTCCTCATATGCCTTCATAACGTATGCATTTGGAGGCTGTAGGCAATTCGCAAAGTCGGATTCACCAAAGGGCACCCTTCATGTTTTCCTTAGGGCATGTACAACGGTTGATAAGATAGTCTTATCTAAATGTTGCATGTAATTTAGAAATAACAGAATAAAAATGTCTACAATGGGTCATCTCTTAGCCTTATCTTTAATAATTAGTTATTCCTAAAACCGTGGTGAAACATATTGTGCTAAGAGATCATCTCTTGTCTTCTCTTATTTAAGAGAAGACAAACCTTTTCTTGTGAATTCTCTTTCCTCCACCTCATCATTTATACTACGTGGCACTCCTAAGATAGCACCATTGTACATGCCCTTACATGTATGTCTCACTTAATTGACTACAATAATGTTTCTTCCTCAAAAATCTTTTCACGTAGTTGTATAACAGAAAAAAATGCCAAACTAATTAAAAAAACGTGTGATGAAGATGACACCATGTACAATTGAGCGGATTGTTTTTCCTTTGGAAAACGTTCTGTTTCATCCGGTTGATTTCTCCCTCCCGCAAACCGCCTCCTCATTGCGCCACGTGTCCTCAGTAAGGCACACCGCTCCCTCCCCAACCTTAGAGCATTACTAGTAGTACCCCTAAACCCTCAAACCCTCATAAATAACCGCTTTTTTGCGGGTTGCAACAAAAAAAAAACGCAAAGACTAGAACCCCTAAACCCTTAAAAAAAGTAAGGGTCCAACCCTCAAACCCAATTTCGAACCGTAGAAGTGAGGGCTGGAGGGGGGCGCTCGACCCCAGCCCGCACTCCTTTCCCCCATCGCTCGGGAGGAAGTTTCCTTCCCAACCTCCGCCTCCGGCCTCCCGCGCCGCCCCCGCCCGGCCGCCTCTCCGGCCGCCCCCCCGCCTCCCTCGATGCCGCCGCCGTCCGCCCCTGCGCCCGCTCCACCGCGCGGATCCGCCCTTCCCACCTCCCACCACCTCCCTCGACGCCCCGCCTCCCGCCCTGGCCCCGCCGCCCGCCCGAGCCCCTCCTCCCGCCCGGCCCCGGCCGCCCGGCCTCCGGCCTCCCGCCCAGCGACCCGCCCCGGCCTCCCGCCCGCCCCCCGCCCGCCCGGCGCCCGCCCCGCGTCCGCCCGGCCTCCCGCCCCCCCAGAGGCAAGAGGCAGGCCGGTCTCCTCGAGCCGCCGCACCGGATCCGCCCTTCGCCGCCTCCCCTCGACGCCGGCCGTCGCCCGCCCCCAACCCGCAGGTATGCTTCATGTTCTTCCTTTTTGTTTTCTTTTTTTCCTTTTTATTCAATGTTGGCACTCACAATTTCTTGTTTGTTGTATTGTGTAGATGGAGGTGAACAACAACGACATGGACTCGTTGTCCGATTCGTCGGGTTGGTCGTCATCCGACGATTCGGACATCGACGAGTTGTTGCAAGACGACGACGTCGAGATGATGAGCCTCCTCATCGACGTGCAATCCTTTGAATACCGCGTGAGGCTGATGGATCAGAGGAGAGGGTCGAAGATGGGGCGAGTCACCATCTACCGGAATTGCGCTCTCGGACACGAGCATTTGATGGAAGACTACTTCGCGGAGGTACCTACATACCCTCCTCGTCTCTTCCGCAGAAGGTACCGAATGCGGTGTAATTTGTTTGTGAAGATTGTCACCGATTGTGAGGCCGCCTCATATTACTTTAAACGTCGTAGATCCGCCGCCGGTATCATGGGGTTTAGTGCATATCAAAAGATATCGGCAATCAATGCGGTACTCGCTATGGCATACCCTCGGATTATACCGACGAGTATCTTCGCATTGGGCAAGATACAACCACGGAGTCAGTCCGTAGGTTTGCCAAGTTGGTCATCAAGTTGTACGGTGAGCAGTATCTTCGGGCACCAAACGAGGAAGATACAAAGAGATTAATGGAAATGAATGAAAAAAGGGGATGGCCGGGGATGCTAGGTAGTCTAGATTGCATGCACTGGAGGTGGAAAAATTGCCCAAAGGCATGGCACAGAATGTATTGCGGTAAAAGCCGTGATGCTACCATTGTGCTTGAGGCCGTAGCATCTCAGGACACATGGATTTGGCATGCATTCTTTGGGTTACCGGGAACACTCAATGATATCAATATCCTCAATAGATCTCCTTTGTTCAAAAGATTAATTTCTGGGGATGCTCCAGCTTGCAACTACAAAATCATGGACAATGAGTACTCAATGGGATACTATCTCACCGATGGCATCTATCCCGAATGGGCAACTCTTGTGAAGTCCATCAAGGAGAAAAATGGGGTGCCCTTAATAAGAAAAGAGGCTCATTTCACCAAGGCACAAGAAGCAGCCCGCAAGGATATTGAGAGAGCTTTCGGTGTTTTGCAAGCAAGGTTTGCCATAGTTCGTGGTCGGTTTTGGGACAAAAAAACCTTGATGAACATCATGAAATGTTGTGTGATTCTACACAACATGATCCTAGAGGATGAAAGAGGGTTAAACCTCCCTTGTTTCTATGACAATGTTGGTACCCGTGTGCAACCGGAAAGAAACCCTTCTCGCATACACGCTTTTCTTCAAGCACATCGTGAGATTGAGGATGCAACCACTCATGGTCGGCTCCGGGATGATCTAATAGAGCACCACTGGCAGTTGGATGGGCGGCGCATTGGCCCATGATGTATCTTTGTTTTACTTTTCTATGTCCTATTTGATTCGAACAATTAGTGTAATTTGCTCAAACATTGTTGTAATAATTTGAATGACTATTGTTTTATTCGGTGTTGTAATAATAACTAGAATGATTATTGTTTTATGTCAAATGTGTGATGGAATTTGTGATATGTCATATGATGAAATGTGATGAAATGTTTGATATATGAAATGACAGTTTTAAAGGTTGGGGTTGACGCAAAGACTAGAACCCTCAAATCCAACCCTTAAAGCAGTTTAAGGGTTGGGTTTGAGGGTTCTAGTCTTTTCCCCTGTTTTTCAACCCTTAAAAGTGTCAAAAAGTGACACTTCTCAACCCTTAAAACTGCTACAGGTGTTTGAGGGTTTAGGGGTTCTACTAGTAATGCTCTTATCTCCTACACGGTCTCCCCTTCTCCACTCGTTTCTCTCTTTTCCCCCTTCCTCCCCAGTCTTCACGGCTAGAGGGAGAGAGTCGACTCCCATGGCGAACGATAGCTAGGAGCCGGGAGGGACTGCCGCCGCCAACCGCATGATGCCCACTCTGCCCAATAGCTGCAGCCATTGCCGTTCGTTGCACCTCATGTTGCAATGAAGCATCACCATCTTTGGTTGGTGGAGCTGCGATGAGCCGCCGACGTGGCATCGGAGCACCAGGTGCCAGTGTCGCGACTGCTATGAAGCCTGGCCGGAGTTGTGACGGGCCGCCGGCGCTCCGTTGGAGCACCGCGTGCCGGTGTAGCGGCTGCAATGAAGCATGACTGGAGCTGCGATGAGCCACCGGCGCTGCGTTGGAGCACCGCCATGCCGGTGTCGAGCCTGCAATGAAGCATGAACGGAGCTGCGACGGGTCTCCGGCGCTGCATTTGAGCACCGTCGCGCCGGCGTCGAGGCTGCAATGAATCTTTGCCGGAGCTGCGACGGGCCACCGGCGCTGCGTCGGAGCACGGTCGCGCCATTGACGAGGCTGCAATGAAGCATGGCCGGAGCTGCGACGGGTCGCCGACGCTGCGTTGGAGCACCATCGCACCGATGACGAGGCTGCAATGAAGCATGGCCGGAGCTGTAACGGGTCGCCGGCGCTGCGTTGGAGTCTTGGAGAACCGTTGCCGAGGCTAGAATGAAGCACGGTCAGAGCTGTGACGGACCGCCGGGGCTACGATGGAGCACGGTGTCGTTGCTGCCGAACGCCAACTTCGTAGACGAGGGAGTGTGCGGCTCTTGCTTTCGAATCCGGGCTGCGCTGCTTTTCCCGGGACTCGCGTTGTTACTTCACTGTGATCCAATGGCTGCGAGGGAACAATCGGATGGCTCTGCCAGATGATTTCTCTAAGAAATCATCCGGCTGATCCGTAGCAGCGCCCTTTTCCTTTTTAACCGTTTTCCTTTTTTTCATTTTTTTTGAGGCAACCTCGCGAAGCTTTTCATTAACCCGTCACAATGTTTACAAGGACGAAAGAAAGATCTCCAGGATGACCTAACCAAACATGACAGCCACCCCCAGAGATAAGGCATGCTTCGCTAAATTGTGAGCCTCAAAGTTTGAGCTCCTAAATTCATGAACTATTTTACAAAGTTGAAAACCAGAAGAATGTTCTACGATTTCATGTATCACCGCACCATATTCAGCCGAAGTCCCGCTCTTTACATCTTCCACCACCGTCTTGCAATCGGAAGCCTCGTGAATGCTTTGAACATACAAATCATTCGCCAGCGCTAGAGCTTCCCTAATGGCCAAGGATTCAAGCGTCTGAGGATTATTGATATGTCGGTACACTATGACCGAAGCTCCAAGAAACAGGCCGGTTTGGTCTCTGCAGATAGCACCAACCGCGCCATACCTTCCTCCTCTCGAGACCGCTGCATCCACGTTCACTTTGACCCCTGGACCGGCGGCAACCACCGAGTTGGTCTTGGCGCTGAAATAGTAATTGGCCTTGGATCCCTCCTGTTGATCTGTTGTAATTCTGCCATATAACTCAGTATGAAGCCGTTTGTAGCGTAGGGAGACTGAAAAATGTCTTCGTAGATCGCCTTTCTCCTGGCACTCCAAATCGCCCATGCTGTCACTACCAGGCGGTTAAACTCTTCAGCCTCCAACACTTCATGTAGAGCAAAAAGCCATTGCTTTGGGTTCTCATGTTGGCAACTGATCACCTTTTCAGCAAACTCAACAGGAGCTAAGGCCCAGATACTCCTCGACATTGAGCAATTGAGCAGCGCGTGTCTCCATGTATCTGTGGCTCCGCATAAGTAGCATGTATCTTCATCAGCCATATGGCGATGGTGAAGGACCTCACCTGTGGGCATCGACTGCCTGGCTAGTCGCCAAACAAACATTCTCAACTTCGAAGGTACTTGTATATGCCATATTGCACTCCACTGCTTACTCTCTTGGGTATTTGACGTACCTTCTTTCTCATGTAGCCAACCTTCCCTGCTAAGCTTCGTTCTCAGTATCATATGATAGGCAGAACGTACAGTGAAAAGACCCCGTTTCTCTTCATGCCATGCCCAGAAGTCCGTTATATTCCTCGTGCACAACGGTATCTTGAGGATCTCTTCTGTGTCAAAAGGACTGAAAACAGATCGTATCAAGTCTTCCTTCCATCGAGCCGACGTAGCATCAATCGGTCCGACACTATTTCTGGCGGATTAGGGATAAGTGATGTAATCGGCCTTTTGAAGTTATCTCGAGGAATCCAATTATGCTGCCATATACGTGTCAAAGCCCCACTACCAATTCTTCGGATCACTCCTTGTGCTACAATGTCCCTTCCATCCAACACCGCACGCCATATCTGGGAGGGATGGGAGCCCAACGCAGCTTCCAAGAGAGAGCACTGAGGGAAATATACAGCTTTTAACACCTTTGCGCTGAGCGAGGCCTCATCTGTCATAAGCCGCCATGCTTGTCTCGCCAGGAGTGCTAGAAAATCTCCAAATCACGAAAGCCGAGACCACCAAGATGCTTAGGCCTGGTCATCATATCCCAAGCAACCCAACTAGGTTTCCTCTTACCATGTTTGCTTCCCCACCAGAATTGGCGGATTATGGATGTGATGCTGTCACATAAACCCCTTGGCAAACGAAAACAGGACATTGAAAAAACAGGAATCGCTTGTGCAACCGACTTAATTAAAACTTCCTTCCCCGCTACCGAGAGTAATTTCTCCATCCATCATTTGATCTTTTCCCATACCCGGTCTCGCAAGTATTTGAAAGTGCCATTCCTCGACTGGCCTGCATCAGTTGGCATACCCAGGTAACACTCATTCAACGATTCTTTTTGAACGTGTAAAGAATTCTTCACCTCTTCCTTGATGGAATCTGGATAACCCTTGCTAAAGAAGATGGAAGACTTCTCATGATTTATCCTCTGTCCCGATGCTCTACAATAAGTATCAAGCAGGTTTGACACTTCATCTGACCCATCCACATTAGCCTTAAAAAATTTTCTTTTTTCATTTGGGCAAAGACATCATCTCTTGGGCCTTGCAGAATTTTTTCGTACACATATTTTCTCGGCTGAGCCTAGCCCAGTCCATTATCAGCACGAACCTTCTTGTTCTTATACCCTAGCACGGAATCCCTACCAGCGACCATGGCGACGCCACACCGCCGTGCCCTCCCGGAGGAGATCGTCATCTGGGAGATCCTCATCCGCCTCCGCCCCAAATCCCTCCTCCGCTGCCGTGCTGTTTGCCGCGCCTGGCGCCGCGCCACGGCGCCACCTCCACCCGCAGCTTCCTCCTCGCCCACCACGCCCGCCAGCCCTCGCTCCCCATCGTCCTCAGCTCCAAATACGGCGACGAAATCTGCAAATTTGTCCACGCCTTGGACCATCGGGTTGCCGCCCAGCTCCAACCCGTCGCCCGGTTTTACGAGGATTTTTGTCTGCAGGCCTCCTGCGACGGTCTCCTCATTCTCTCCAAGTATGGCAACACGACCACCCGCTTCTTCGTCTGTAACCCAGCCACGCGGCAGCATGCTCCCATCTGGAACCTGCAGGGCTTCGACATCCTGGATATGTACCCACACCAACCTACTGGCGAGTATCGGCTGTTACTTGAACGGAGCTATCTAGACTCGCCTCGAGATCAAAGTGGTTGCTATGTTCATGTGTTGGGCTCTGACCGGCCGCCGAGGTACATTGGGTGGCAGGGGAAAATGTCACGGTGGTTCAATGCACCCACCCGGGTGCGTGATAGCCTGCATTGGTACCCAACGTTGAAAGAAGTCCACATCACCCCCTGGGGTTTCAGAAACGGGCTAACCCACACCCCCAGCTCTAATTCAGGTTAATTGACCCCATGGACTCTCCAAAACCAGGCAAAGCACCCCCTGTCGCTGATTATGGTGGTTTTTGCGAGCAGTTTTGCCTACGTGGCTCCGGATGGTTGCCAGCTCGGCTTGGGGGAAGGCGCAAAGAGATATGAGGCGGGCAGAAGTCCGAAGTTTCACCCAATCCCCAATCCTAATTCCTAGTTCCTCTCTTCCTCCTCCCCTGTTCGTCGCCATGGACGCCAGCTAAAGCTTGTCCATCCTTGTTCTCACGTTCCTATCCTCCTCTGTTCGTCTCCATGGCCGCCCCACCTCCCTAGTTTCTCTCCTCCTCCGGTCCATCTCCCGGGACATGGAAACGCCATGGACATGGACCACCCCGTCATGGCTCGGTGTAACAGCGGCGCAAGCTCGTCTTGGAATTCTTGTTTGATGTACATCATATGTATTAACTTTGTACAGTACAGATGCATATGCACTGAACTTTGTGCCATTTTCTGAAGTACATGCCCTGTTTTGCTGCAACAGATGTTCATGGACTGGAGGAAGGAGAGGGCAGAGTTGCTGCGAGAACTACTAAAGAGCAGGATTTGGCACAGCCCAAAACTGAAGCATGCTCAGAGCATTAGTACTTGCAGGAAAACAACACAGGGAATCATCACAGGGGCCCAAATGGTGTACATTATACTCTTTGTAGGCATGTACTGATGCTCTAAGAAGAGATAGTTCAGTTAAGTTGAGAATCAGTAGGTGTACAAAGTGTTAGCTTTTCTTGCTGGTACGGTTGTCTCTATTTAGTTGAGAAGAGAGAACTCAGAGAAATCAATTTTTTAGTGGATGTACTTCTGAGTCTGCAACCTGTTGCATATGGACACATATATGTAATCTGAATGCAATCTGTTGCTCTCTTTGGGAATTTTCTTTTACAAGTAGAATGCATCGTTGGCTCGATTTTCTCTTTGTATTTACTTCTCAAGGGAGACAAGGACTAGGTGTTCCCCATCGATTTTGGATACAAACTACAAAAGCAAAAGGCGAGGAGTGCTTTAGCTTACATGAATCATGTTTGATACTAATGACATAGCTTTTCTTCAAAAGGATAAGAGAACAACAGTGGTTGTGTTTTCTGTTGGTGAGTGCATTTAGCAAAATTTGATTACTTCTTGAATACCTGCAGGCAGGCATCAACCCGGGTTATCGATTGTTAATTCTAGCAAGTGTATGAAAGAAACTGTTGATTGCAGAGCAGCTGTTTCAATGTGTACTGCAGCTCACCGGCCGGCTAGTTGTTTAATTATGATCACACAAGTACCATGAAAAGAATACTAAGATGTCAGTCCAGATTAGTCATGGAGCAAAAATAAAAAAAACTTGGGAAATGGAAGTAGCCTGAAGGGAGCCAAGTCGTATCTTCTGAATTTGAAAAAAACTGCTTTAAAATCTTCAGAACCTAGACTGTCCAAGTGCATAGAGATAATCACGATATACACACATTAACTAAACACACACTAGTCCGGTGCAACTGTGGTGCGTTAGTACTAATCACCAGACTGATCGAGAACTATCTAGGTAGGCGTGTGACATCTGAAATTCTGAATTCAGAAAGGGCCGTTGCAGGTGCCAGTTTCAATGCGTGGTTCACACAGAGAAGGACGTGTGTGCTGGGCATGGAGGAGCTGAGCGCCTCACCTGGAGTAGTCACGCTGCTCTCCTCAAGCGGCGATCATCATGTCTTGCCCCGCCGCCATCTCGTTGAAAGGACAGAAGGAACGAGGCCCAAACAAACACGAGGAACAGTTAAGTCCGAGACCCACCCTACCAAGACCACGTGGCAATCGTGGAGAGCCACGCAAGCAAAACCACCGGCAAATACCACTCGAATTGGGATTAGGGGGTGATTTGGCTGGTATTAGAGCTCTCAGGGGGTTAATTAACCAGTTTTAGAGGTGAGGGGGTGGATTAGTCGGTTTCTGAAACCCCGGGGGATGATGTGGACTTCTTTCCCCAACGTTTGATTCCAACGACACTGAAAACAAACTGGTGATGGTATTCAACACCATGGCCGAGTCGTTCCGGCAGATGCGTGCCCCAGTTGTTCCCACCAAGTCAAATATCTTTGAGATCGATGACACACTTGGCGTCGGTAGCTGTAACAGGGCCATGGATATCATTGATATATGAGTGCTGCAAAACTACGAAAGTGAGGTCTGGGACTTAAAGTACCGGGTTGCATTGCCCATCGTAGAAATCAGGGGCAAGTTTGAAGGCCATGATGATGGCTGTTCGTGTGTGACCGTTGCTTCGGGGGATGATGACATGCTCTTGCTGGTCAGTTTTAATTGTTGGCTGTTTTACATTGACACTGATGGCAAACTGGTTGCTAGCTTCCAAGATTTCTATGCCCCTCAACGTCAGCACAAGCAAACTCTTGTTCAACATAACTTCTTTACGGCAGTAGATGGTTATTCTGCGAAAGCATTGCGCTTCATCTGACGGCTGTTGAGTGCGGCCGTGCTTCTTAACGTAGTTTTCACATCCTCATGATCTGCAACGTCTATGAATTGGATCAAGTATGAGCCTGCTGTTTTCTTCTTTTTGTGTTGCTATATATATAAAGTCATGATCAGAAGTGACTGTTATGCGGTTGGATGAAATCTATGCTTGCTTCAATCACCTCATGTTATGTACCTCAACGTTGAAGGTAAAATTACCAAGCCATTTTGCTCTTCTTTTGAAGATGTTTCCAACTGATCCGCCTCATGTCCCTATTTTCTTGGGTTGTGGAATTGACTTTTGAGTTATTATCTATCTAGTGGTGTTCTTAGTACTTAATTTTTAGCAGCCTGCATCTGCATGCCTCATATCCCTCTTTCTCGAATTGAAGAATTGACTTTATACCTTTGATATAGTCAATATATAGAGTGCTACCTTTTTCTATCCATTGTTTAAGCTGACGATGAAAAGAGGCAGGCTTTCTTCTTTGTTAACTTGCAAGTTGCATCTGAGTTTTAGATGACCTTGGAGTACCACTCGTTAAATTAGATGATTGAATAATACCAAGCTTCTCGCTGACTGTTCTTCTTTAATTGTTTTTTTCATGAATCTACTGTATCTGGTTAGCCAGGTCTTATGGAGTCTAATAAACTCACATTCTTGCGAGCATTAGACATGGTTATGTTTGTCTCGTTCAGAGGAGAGGAGTTTGTAGTATTCTTGTAGAAAAGACTGGTACTGCAACCTGAAAATCCATGGTGAATCCATGTTTCTGTTGCACAGTGTGCTATTATCTTCTATAATTTCAATTCAGCTGCTGACCATTTGCTAGTTCACGCGATGTTTGATCTGAACATAAGTTCGAGTGACAGAACTTGTACATGTCTCAAGCAGGGCAGTCAGCTCTTATAATTTGGTACTGCATGTATTACGTGCCAGGTGCCCCTGCAGGCTAATTGACCAGCTGCTCACCGTCAAATTTCTGCGAGTGGTATGGCCCAAGTTTTTGGTTACCGAATGAGGCAATTTTACCGAGGGGGGCTGGTAAATGTGGTTACCACGGTTACTGAGAAATACTGAGAATATTTCGAGCGAATTTTATAGTTGAACTTTGAATTCAAATAAGTGAATGAACGAATATTCGAACCAGAGACCTCTCAAAACAGGAACTAGGTTGCTACCAACACGCCAGAAGCAACTATCATGGCATTAATTAGATCCTCGTGCTTTACTGTAAATCGAGTATTTAAATTCAAAATATCGAAAAAATGGTATTTTTTCCTTGGTATGGCAATTTACCGAGGGGTACGGAAATACGCGGTAACCATGAGAAATCTTGAAATTTCGACCGGTAACCAAAACCTTGGTATGGCCTTTTGGATATCTGCGTGAGAAGGATGGATAAACTGGTGGCAAATTGTTTGGAGTGTCTGCTTGCATTCTGTGTTACTATAGCTATATCGGTTCTTGTTGCAGTAAATTTTACGGCAGGGAATGTTTGATTCAATTTATTCTGAAAGGCAAATCATTTCTAGAAGGGTCTCAGGCTTTGGAGAAGGTTTACTCAAACTCAGGTGGAATTTTTTGTAAGTTCTAAATTACCACAGAAAAATAGGGTATGTGGATTTTCACTTTTACCCAATATATACTATGTGAGCTCTTATAACCAAAGATACAAAATTGAAATGCAGTGTTACAGTTGTATCACTCAGTACGTCGTCATCCTAGCTATCTCACAAGATGCCTTGCCCATTGGTTCTCGACTTCTCATCATTTTCGGTTCAGGGACAATCTGCAGAATGTTCATAATTCCTTTGTTATTCTTACCCATGTCTTTTCTCTTCAAAAACTTGATGTGAGACCTTGACCTTTCACTATCCAGAATTCCAGATTATAAAAACAGGAATGCAGTTTTCTGGCATGATTGGTGATTTTACGTGGGCTTTTAGCTACGGTAACCAAGAAGCTCTTCGATCCCCCGTTTAATACTACTATCATAGACACAGTATACTGCATATACATGGTGTCCAGGCGCCACAGAAAAGATTGCACAGTTAAAACTTGCAGTCCATCAATAGCCTAAAATTGACTGCAATTGCAGTAACAAATGACCAGTTATCACAAACTGGATTTAGTTCCAAATAGAACATCATTGTTTTTCCAGATAGAAGTATATAGAACCAGCAATTTGACACTCAACATCTAATAGTCATGAATTATTATGACAGCCAGCCAGCAGCACATCAGTGAAGCTGAAAGCACGTCGGAGTAGAAACTATGGCGACAGCCCCTGCTGTCTATCCGATTTCTGATGTGGTCCCTCGGGCCAGCACGGAATCCGTTCTGCGTTTCTTTAGTTTAAGCTGAGCCAGAGAGTAGCCAGAGCTTTGCCTCCCATGAGCAGCAAACACCAGTCTAGCAGCACCATGTCTTTCTCCCGGCACAGTGGTCACTAACGTTTATCATACAAGCAGCCTCTGTGAGAGTACCTGTAAACCAGTCCACGTGATGTGAGCAAAGAGTGTTGGAAATTTTAGCAATTTACCAAATGATTTTATTAACAGAAATAGTAGATAAAACATGACTAAAACAATAGAGATAAAGCAAGTCATGCGTTCTGACAGAGAGAAGGTAAATAGCTTCTGCATATATGAACCGTAGCCAAACATATCTATAGCAGACGGTAGAACTAGTTGCATATATGAAGTGGAATCTAACATATGTAGGATAAGTACTAGTAGAGATAACTGTGGCAGGACATGTGACAGAACATGTGACAGAAAGAAGAAGACATACGGGACAGCAGCAGCAGCACTGGGCTTGGGGTCGGTGTCCTCGCCAGCCATGTCGTCGAGGAGGTCGTGGACGTCGGGGAAGAAGTCGTCGTCCGGGAAGTAGTCGTCGGCGACCGGATCGTCCGTGATGAAGCAGCCAGTAGTCGCGCAGAGCGCTCCCCAAAAACCTTATCACCCTTCTCCCGTACAGGACTCAAAAGGTGCGGTTCCGGAGGCCTACTGTCCCGACTCGCGGTGCACGCCGCAAGCCGGGATGAGGAAGACAACAGCAGCGCAGTGCTCAGGAACTTGTGGCGAGAGGAGGAAGAGATTCTGGTGCGTCTCTCTGAGAGGAGCGACCTCCCTTTTATAGGCGCAAGAGCAGGAGGCGAGAGGTTGCGTCGGGAGCTGAAGCAACGGAGGGAGGCGAAGTGAACAGGCGGCACGCGAAGGGTGCGCCGTTCATATTAATTGTCCACTACATAAAAACTTTCCAGCTCCCAAGTGACCTTTCAGATACCGAAGTGCGTGGCAAAATTAGACATCGGCTCGGCTCATTCCACGCAACCAGCGCGCGACGCGCGCGCTGGCGTGACGAGGCGAGGCGAGGCGTGGCGTGGCGAGGCGGGCGGCGGAGGAGGAGCGCGTGATGTCCCTCTTGTTCTCATGCTCGTACAAGTAGAGAAAGAACCTCCCTTATAAGGAGGTCCAACTCCCACTAGACTAGCAATGTGGGACTAAACTTTAGTAGTATCCCTTGCCTTGCACAAATGGGCTAAGTGGGCCTCTAGGATTTATTAGGAATTTCTGAAATAGTTATTGGGCTGCCCAATATAGACTAAATTCCAGCAATCCCCCACCAGATCCCAGAGGCACACAGAAATTTGCCTTTGGTTCCAAAACACTGTTTTATATACCGGTACTGCAGTGGAGACTGTTAAGTTGAACTTCCACCTAGAACTCTATGCTACACTAGTAAGCAACTTGAGCAGTGGATGGGCCTTGAACTGCAAGTTTTCTGCGAATCTAGCTTCACATAAAGCCTTGACCGATACGTGGCTACCGTGGGTCTTCCCCGCGGGTGGAGCTTATGCGTCATACTCCGTGACCTTTCATGAGCTTACTAGAGAGAACCCTACTCTCATAGATTGCGACGTTTAACAATCAGACTCATATAGGTGTGTTCTTCAAAAGATGTTCTGCAGGATAACATCTCTGCTTAAATAAGCCACTTAGAACACATTAAGATATACATCAACCTGCCATGCAGTTTAGGAGAGTATTGCATCTTCATGGAGTGGTATTGTGAATAGTAAGGATACTCTCCTCTCAGTTGACCAACAGCTTGTCTTCCACATCTAATTCACGGGATCTCCGATCACAAAGAATAGGTTACCACTGTGAACAACTCATATTGTGGGTCTCATACCCATCTCCCTCGATGCATTATCTATCACATTACGTGATAAACCCTTAGTAAAAGGATCTGCCAGATTTTTAGACGTTTGGATATAATCCAATGCAATAACTCCGGAGTTTCTCATTTTCCTGACAGATTTTAACCTTCTCTGAACGTGTCTTGATGACTTCATATTATCCTTAGAGCTGTTCACTTTCGTGATCACAGTTTGATTGTCACAGTTCATAAGGATACCCGGTACAGGTTTCTCAACAACCGGCAAGTCATTCAAGAGCCGGCGAAGCCAATCTGCTTCAACCGTAGCTGTATCTAGTGCTGTGAGTTCTGCTTCCATAGTTGACCTCGTTAAGATGGTCTGCTTGCAAGACTTCCAAGAAACAGCGCCACCTCCATGAGTGAATACATATCAGCTCGTGGCCTTTATCTCATCAACATCGAGATCCAGTTTGAGTCACTATACCCTTCAAGCACCTTTGGGTGCCGGTGTAGTGAATTCCATAATTCTGATGCCTTTCAAATAACATAAAACTCTTTCTAGAGCTTTCAATGCACATCTCCTGGTTTTGAGACAAACCGGCTCAGCTTGCTAACAGCAAAAGAGATGTCGGTCTTGTAGCAGCTAAGTACATAAGCGAGCCAATAATCTGAGAATACTTCAATTGATCTCTAGCAATTCTTGATTCTTTGAAGCAACACGCTAGCATCATATGGTGTTGGAGAGGGCTTGCAGTCACTATAGCCAAAGCGACTCAAGATCTTTTCCACATAGTGAGATTGAAGCAATGTAATCCCACCATCATCATCTCTCAACAACTTGATGTTGAGAATGACATCAGCCACTCCTAAATCCTTCATCTCAAAACAGCGAGATAGGAAATCCTTGACCTCCTTAATAACATTCAGATTTGTTCGAAAATCAGTATGTCATCAACATACAAGCAAAGCATGACTCCTCGCCCCCACCATGGCGATAGTACACACATTTGTCAACCGTTCACAACAAAGCTGCTGCGTACTGTTAAAGTTCTTCGAACTTCTCATGCCCTTGTTTGGGTGCTTGCTTGATCCATACAAAGACTTGACAACTTGCACACTTTCCTTCCGACCATCTATTACAAACCCATCTGGTTGTTCCATGTAAATTTCCTCATCCAACTCTCCATTTAGGAAAGCAGTCTTAACATCCATTTGATGAGCGAGAAGACCATGTGAGGCAGCTAGTGAAAGTAGAACTTCGAATAGTGGTCGATCGAGCCACGTGTGAGTAAGTATCAAAGAAGTCTTCACCTTCCTTTTGGGTATAACCCTTAGCCACGAGCGAGCCTTGTACTTTTCAATAGTACCATCAGGCCTAAGCTTCTTCTTGAATACCCATTTGCATCCTATAGGTTTGCACCCATAAGGACGATCAGTTATCTCCCAAGTTTCATTCGCCAAGATGGAATCCATCTCGCTACGAACTGCTTCCTTCCAGTAGTCAGCATCTTCAGATGAATAGGCCTCTGAAATAGAACTGGGAGTATCATCTATGAGATACACAAGAAAATCATCACCAAAGGACTTTGCAGTCCTCTGTCTCTTGCTCCTAGAAGGAACTTCATTGTTTTCCTCCACAGGACTTTCAAAGTGTTCCATCGAAATGGCAGGTTCAGTAATTGAAACTGGTTCCTGATTCGATGAACTAGGCATCTCCTGATTAGATGAGGTAGCCATATCCTTCATGGGAAAGATATCTTCAAAGAAAGTCGCATCATTCGACTCCATGATCGTACCAACGTGCATGTCCGGTACCTCAGATTTTACAATCAAGAATCTATAGCCAATGCTATGAAAAGCATATCCCAGGAAAACACAATCCACAGTCTTTGGTCCAAGCTTCCGCTTCTTTGGAATTGGAACATTGACTTTCGCCAAACAACCCCATGTTCGCAGATAAGAGAGCTTTAACCTTTTCTTCTCCCATTCCTCGAATGGAGTTATTTCTTTGTTCTTTGTGGGAACTCGATTTAGGACATGACATGCTGTCAATATCGCCTCCCCCCACCATGCCTTGGAGACCCGATGTGTCTAACATGGCGTTAACCAAATCAGTTAGAGTACGGTTCTTTCTTTCGGCCACCCCATTTGGCTGAGGTGAGTAGGGAGGCGTCCTCTCATGGATTATACCATGTTCCCCACAAAAAGCATCAAATTCATTGGAAAAATACTCTCCACCACGGTGGGACCTAAGCCTCTTGATTTTTCGATCAAGTTGGTTTTCCACTTCAGCTTTGTAGATCTTGAAAAAGTTCAAAGCCTCATCCTTAGATTTCGAAGATACACACAGCGGTATCTAGTGGAGTCGTCAATTAACGTCATGAAATATTTCTTTCCACCTTTTGTCAAAATACCATTCATTTCACATAGATCTGAATGTATAAGTTCTAGTGGTGCAAGATTTCTCGTCTCCATGATCACGTGAGATTCTGAGGTTGCTTAGCTTGCACACACACTTGACACTTAGATCCCTTAACGGTGGTGAAACTAGGGATTAAGTTCAATTTAAGCTAGTCGCGACATGCAACCAAAGTTAACATGACAAAGTCGTGAATGCCACACATTTGATTCACTATTGTTGCAAATATGATTAACAACTTTATTGCAAACGTCTGATAAGGATAAACGAAACAGGCCTCTTGACTCATAGCCTTTACCGACAAAGGATCCATACTTGGATATTACAAATTTATTCGACTCAAAGACAAGCTTGTAGCCATCTCTACACAGAAGAGATCCGCTAACAAGATTTTTATTGACGGAGGGGACATAATGCACGTTCTTCAGCCGCACGATCTTCCCCGAAGTAAACTTCAGATCGACCGTGCCAACACCACGAACAGAAGCACTTGAACCGTTGCCCATCAGCACGGTTGAAGTCCCTGCGGTCTGATAAGACGAAAACATGGAAATATCACCGCATACATGCACATTAGCACCCGTGTCAATTAACCAATCAGGAGAATGACATACTGAAAGAATAGTGGGAAATATACCATACCCAACATCCTTCATGTCAATGTCCCCGATGACAACATTAGCGGTCTTGCCGCCTTTCCCAGGATTACGCTTGTCATAGCGATTGGGGCAACTGGGAGCCCAATGATCAGGATCTCCACACACATGACAAGCACCTTTCTTCTTGCCATTCTTCTTCTTGAAGTTCGTGTGTTGCACAGCCTTGTTCTTCCCATCAAACTTTGCTTTACCATCAAACTTGCCCTTGTTCTTGAACTTGTGGGGCTGGAAGTTACTACATGCCACATTGGCACTAGACCCTCCCTCAATACCTCGAGCACGTGTGTCCTTTGCTCTCGCCTTTTCTTCCACATCAAGAGTGCCAATGAGATCCGGGACGGAAAACTCCTGCCTCTTATGCTTCAGCAAGGTAGCAAAGTTCCTCCACGAAGGAGGAAGCTTAGTGATGATACCCCCGGCAACAAACTTGTCCGGTAGCGTACAACTGAAGTGCTCAAGTTCTCTAGCAAATGACTGTATCTCGTGAGCCTGCTCAACCACGGGCGCTCTTGGTCATCCTGTAATCATAAATTGCTCCATGATGTACAGCTCAGTGCCAGCATCCGAGACCCCAAACTTGGCCTCGAGTGCATCCCACATATCTTTTCCATTATCAATTGACGCATAAGCATCAACTATGTTCTCTCCAAGAACACTCAAGAGAGCAGCCTTAAACAGAGTATCCATTTTCTGAAAAGCTTGTGCTTGTTGAGCATCAAGCTCTCCTTCAGGTTTGCCAAGAGTGGCGTCGTAGCAACTCATGGTTTGAAACCATAAGACTGCTCTCACGCGCCACCTCTTATAGTGGATACCCTCAAACATAGGAGGTCTCATGGAAGCAGCAAAACCATTCGAGGTAAATTGCCTATAATAAGGTTTTTGGATTGTTGGAAATTTTAGCAATTTACCAAATGATTTTATTAACAGAAATAGTAGATAAAACATGACTAAAACAATAGAGATAAAGCAAGTCATGCGTTCCGGACAGAGAGAAGGTAAATAGCTTCGCATATATGAACCGTAGCCAAACATATCTATAGCGAGACGGTAGAACTAGTTGCATATATGAAGTGGAATCTAACATATGTAGGATAAGTACTAGTAGAGATAAGCGTGGCAGGACATGTGACAGAACATGTGACAGAAAGAGAAGACATACGGGACAGCAGCAGCAAGACTTGGGCTTGGGGTCGGTGTCCTCGCCACCATGTCGTCGAGGAGGTCGTGGGCGTCGGGAAAGAAGTCGTCGTCCGGGAAGTAGTCGTCGGCGACGGATCGTCCGTGATGAAGCAGCGATGAGTCGCAGAGCGCTCCCAAAAACCTTATCACCCTTCTCCGTCACAGGACTCAAAAGGTGCGGTTCGGAGGCCTCTTGTCCCGACTCGCGGTGCGCGCAAGCCGGGATGAGGAAGACAACAGCAGCGCAGTGCTCGAGAACTTGTGGCGAGAGGAGGAAGAGATTCAGTGCGTCTCTCGAGAGGAGCGACCTCCCTTTATAGGCGCAAGAGCAGGAGGCGAGAGGTTGCGTCGGGAGCTGAAGCAACGGAGGGAGGCGAAGTGAACAGGCGGCACGCGAAGGTGCGCCGTTCATATTAATTGTCCACTACATAAAAACTTTCCAGCTCCCAAGTGACCTTTCGTATACCAAAGTCGTGGCAAAATTAGACATCGGCTCGGCTCATTCCATAACCAGCGGCGCGCGCGCCAAGCGCGATGGCGTGGCGAGGCGTGGCGGGCGTGGCGGGCGGAGGAGGAGGCGCGTGGATGTCCCTCTTGTTCTCATGCTCGTACAAGTAGAAAAGAACCTCCCTTATAAGGAGGTCCAACTCCCACTAGACTAGCAATGTGGGACTAAACTTTAGTAGTATCCCTTGCCTTGCACAAATGGGCTAAGTGGGCCTCTAGGATTTATTAGGAATTTCTGAAATAGTTATTGGGCTGCCCAATATAGACTAAATTCCAGCAAAGAGTATGTCATTTCTCATCTTCCAAGTGAGCAGATGTAATCATATGTTTCCTTAGTATCGATGCAACTAGCAACAGATGCATAGTTTTGGTGAAATCAAGCCCAGAGACCAAGCCAGCCAAATCGTGCTAAATCAGCTTGATAACATCTGCTGGAATTTTTATCTATTTGGGCCTAGCCCAATAGCAGTTTCAGAAATTCCAAATAAATCCTAGAGGCCCACGCAGCCCATTCGTGCAAGGCAAGAGGTGGAACTAAAGTTTAGTCTCACATTCCTAGTTTAGAGGGGGTTGGACCTCTTTATAAGGGAGGCTCCTTCCCCACTTATATGAGCATGAGAACAAGAGGGACATCCACGCGCGCTCCTCCTCCGCCGCCCGCCACGCCTCGCCTCGGGTTGCGGGAATGAGCCGATGTCCAAATTTTTGCCACGCACTACGGGTATACGAAAGGTCACTCGGGAGCTGAAAAGTTTTTGCTATAGTGGATATTGAATATGAACGCTGCACCCTTCGGCTGCTGTCTGTTCGTTTCGTCTCCCTCGTTCCCTTCAGCTCCCGGCGCTGCCCTCTCGCCTCCTTCTCTTGCGCCTATAAAAGGGAGGTCGCTCCTCTCAGCGAGACGCACCAGAACTTTTCCTTCCTCTCGCCACCGGTTCCAATCTCTGCGTTGCTGCTGTCTCCTCATCCCGGCTTGCGGCGTGCACCGCGAGTCGGGACAGTAGGCCTCCGAAACTGCACCTTTTGAGTCATGTACGGGAGAAGGGTGATAAGGTTTTTGGGGAGCGCTTCACGCGACTACTGACTTCTTCGTCACGGACGCCCAGGACTCCGACGACTACTTCCCCGACGACGACTTCTTCCCCGACGTCGACAACCTCCTCGACGACATGGAGGACACCGATCCCAAGTCGAGTGCCTCTGCTCTTGCTGCTGTCTCGTACGTGTTCTTATCTTTCCTGTTAGAAGTCCTGCAGCAGTTCCTTGTTCTAGTGTTTGCCCTAGACGTGATAGGCTCTACTTCATATATGCATCTTGATCTACTGTCTGCTCTAGAGATGATCGGTTCTAGCTCATATATGCAGATATTATTTACCTTGTCTTTGTCAAATCGCATGGTTTGTTTTATCACTGCTATACTAGTCATGCATTATCTAGTATTTCTGTTAATAAAATCATTCGGTAAATTGCTCATATTTCCAACAATCCAAAAACCTTATTATAGGCAATTTACCCCAAGTGGTTTTGCTGCTTCCATGAGACCTCCTATGTTTGAGGGTATCCACAATAAGAGGTGGCGCGTGAGAGCAGTCTTATGGTTTCAGACCATGAGCTGTTATGAAGCCACTCTTGGCAAACTCAAGGAGAGCAAGATGCCCAACAGCACAAGCTTTTCGAAAATGGATACTGCTTTAAGGCTTCTCTTGAGTGTTCTTGGTGAGAACATAGTTGATGCTTATGCGTCAATTGACAATGGAAAAGATATGTGGGACGCACTCGAGGCCAAGTTTGGGGTCTCGGATGCCGGCACTGAGTTGTACATCATGGAGCAATTCTATGATTACAGGATGACTGAAGAGCGCTCCATGGTTGAGCAGGCTCATGAGATACAGTCATTTGCTAGAGAATTTGAGCACTTCAATTGCATGCTACCGGATAAGTTTGTTGCCGGGGGTATCATCACTAAGCTTCCTCCTTCATGGAGGAACTTTGCTACCTTATTGAAGCATAAGAGACAGGAGTTTTCCGTTCCGGATCTCATTGGTACTCTTGATGTGGAAGAAAAGGCGAGAGCAAAGGGCACACGTGCTCGAGGTATTGAGGGAGGATCTAGTGCCAATCTGGTACAGAAGAAAAACTTCCAGTCCCACAAGTTCAAGAACAAGGGCAAGCTTGATGGTAAAGCAAAGTTTGATGGGAAGAACAAGGTTGTGCAGCACACAAACTTCAAGAAGAAGAATGACAAGAAGAAAGGTGTTTGTCATGTGTGTGGAGACCCCACTAGTAGAAAAAGGACCTAATGTGAGACACATTAGTGCTGGTTCGATTTTGGCCCGGTACTAATGGTACCATTAGTACCGGTTCAAACAGCTATGCATTAATGCCGGTTCGTTTTGAACCTTTAGTACCGGTTCGTGCCACGAACCGGTACTAAAGGGGTGGTGGCAGGCTGGCGTCAGGCCGGGGCCCCGCGATCACCTTTAGTACCGGTTCGTGGCAGAAACCGGTACTAAAGGGCTAACCTTTAGTACCGGTTCGTGCCAAAAATTCAGCACGAAAATCCGCATCCGATTTTGACAGCCTACGGCCTGTTTGCAATTTTTTAGAATCCTCAAATTCTAAAAGGAGAAAAAGAGATGCTCAAATTTAAGTTTTTTTAATTTTGGTTAAATCTGGTCAAACTATGGTCAAACTACTTATTCAAGAAGTATTAATGTTACTACATACTTATTCAAGAATATTAGTGTTACTAAATAATTATTTCAATTTTTTGAATTTTGGTCAAATCTGGTCAAACTATGGTCAAACTTATTTAAGAAATATTAGTGTTACTAAATAATTACTGTCTTTTAGAATAATAGTTTCAAACTCAAACGGTGAAATATGTGACCTAATGCTCAAGCTAAACTGCTGAGGGTTAATAGGATTTACAGCTTACATTTGTTAGGAAAACAATAAGTGTAGACTTGGAAAGTAGGGGGAATAGAACTCTGAAGTTAAGCATGCTCAGGTTGGGGGAGTGAGAGGATGGGTGACCGGTTGGGAAGTTAGACGATTTGGAATGAGTGATCCACACTTGAGTAGTTAAGAGGGGCGATTAGAGACTAAATCATCAAATAATTCAAAAAATGAAAATCGAAAAAAATCAATTTTTTTTCAAAATTTTCAAAAAAAATTATAAAAAATACCTTTAGTACTGGTTGGTAACACCAACCGGTATTAAAGGTCCCCCATACCACGGCGCGAGCTCACGCCACGTGGTGGGCCTTTAGTGGCGGTTCGTGCCGAACCGGTACTAAAGGGGGGGGCTTTAGTCTCCACTCTTTAGTGCCGGTTGCAGAACCGGTATTAAAGGCCCTTATGAACCGGTATTAAAGGATCCTGATCATTGGGCTCCTAGTTGCCCAATCGCTATGACAAGCGTCATCCTGGGAAAGGCGGCAAGACCGCTAATGTTGTCATTGGAGACACTGACATGAAGGATGCTGGGTATGGTATATTTTCCACTATTCTTTTAGTATGTCATTCTCCTGATTGGTTGATTGACACGGGTGCTAATGTGCATGTATGCGGTGATATTTCCATGTTTTCGTCTTATCAGACCACAGGGACTTCCACCGTGCTGATGGGCAACGGTTCAAGTGCTTCTGTTCGTGGTGTTGGCACGGTCGATCTGAAGTTTACTTCGGGGAAGATCGTGCGGCTGAAGAACGTGCTTGTTAGCGGATCTCTTCTGTGTAGAGATGGCTATAAGCTTGTCTTTGAGTCGAATAAATTTGTAATATCCAAGCATGGAACCTTTGTTGGTAAAGGCTATGAGTCAGGAGGCCTGTTTCGTTTATCCTTATCATACGTTTGCAATAAAGTTGTTAATCATATTTGCAACAATAGTGAATCAAATGTGTGACATTCACGTCTTTGTCATGTTAACTTTGGTTGCATGTCGCGACTAGAGAAGTTGAACTTAATCCCTAGTTTCACCACTGTCAAGGGATCTAAGTGTCAAGTGTGTGTGCAAGCTAAGCAACCTCGTAAGTCTCAGGTGACTGCGGAGACGAGAAATCTTGCACCACTAGAACTTATACATTCAGATCTATGTGAAATGAATGGTGTTTTGACAAAAGGTGGAAAGAAATATTTCATGACGTTAATTGATGACTCCACTAGATATTGTCGTGTGTATCTTCTGAAATCTAAGGATGAGGCTTTGAACTTTTTCAAGATCTATAAAGCTGAAGTGGAAAACCAATTTGATCAAAAAATCAAGAGGCTTAGGTCCGACCGTGGTGGAGAGTATTTTTCCAATGAATTTGATGCTTTTTGTGCGGAACATGGTATAATCCATGAGAAGACGCCTCCCTACTCACCTCAGTCAAATGGGGTGGCCAAAAGAAAGAACCGTACTCTAACTGATTTGGTTAACGCCATGTTAGACACATCGGGTCTCTCCAAGGCATGGTGGGGGAGGCGATATTGACGGCATGTCATGTCCTAAATCGAGTCCCCACAAAGAACAAAGAGACAACTCCATTCGAGGAATGGGAGAAGAAAAGGTTAAAACTCTCTTATCTGCGAACATGGGGTCGTTTGGCGAAAGTCAACGTTCCAATTCCAAAGAAGCGGAAGCTTGGACCAAAGACTATGGATTGTGTTTTCCTGGGATATGCTTTTCATAGCATTGGCTATAGATTCTTGGTTGTAAAATCTGAGGTACCTGACATGCATGTCGGTACGATCATGGAGTCGAATGATGCGACTTTCTTTGAAGATATCTTTCCCATGAAGGATATGGCTACCTCAACTAATCAGGAGATGCCTAGCTCATCGAATCAGGAACCAGTTACAATTACCGAACCTGGCATTTCGATGGAACACTTTGAAAGTCCTGTGGAGGAGAACAATGAAGTTCCTACTAGGAGCAAGAGACAGAGGACAGCAAAGTCCTTTGGTGATGATTTTCTTGTGTATCTCATAGATGATACTCCCAGTTCCATTTCGGAGGCCTATGCATCGGAAGATGCTGACTACTAGAAGGAAGCGGTTCGTAGCGAGATGGGTTCCATCTTGGCGAATGAAACTTGGGAGATAACTGATCGTCCTTACGGGTGCAAACCTATAGGATGCAAATGGGTATTCAAGAAGAAGCTTAGGCCTGATGGTACTATCTAAAAGTACAAGGCTCGGCTCGTGGCTAAGGGTTATACCCAAAAGGAAGGTGAAGACTTCTTTGATACTTACTCACCTGTGTCTCGACTGACCACTATTCGAGTTCTACTTTCACTAGCTGCCTCACATGGTCTTCTCGTTCATCAAATGGATGTTAAGATTGCTTTCCTAAATGGAGAGTTGGATGAGGAAATTTATATGGAACACCAGATGGGTTTGTAATAGGTGGTCAGGAAGGGAAAGTGTGCAAGTTGCTGAAGTCTTTGTATGGACTCAAGCAAGCAACCAAACAGTGGAATGAGAAGTTCGAAAGAACTTTAACAGCTGCAGGCTTTGTTGTGAACGAAGCTGACAAATGTGTTTACTATCGCCATGGTGGGGGCGCGGGAGTTATGCTTTGCTTGTATGTTGATGACATACTGATTTTCGGAACAAATCTGAATGTTATTAAGGAGGTCAAGGATTTCCTATCTCGTTGTTTTGAGATGAAGGATTTAGGAGTGGCTGATGTCATTCTGAACATCAAGTTGTTGAGAGATGATGACGGTGGGATTACATTGCTTCAATCTCACTATGTGGAAAAGATCTTGAGTCGCTTTGGCTATAGTGACTGCAAGCCCTCTCCAACACCATATGATGCTAGCGTGATGCTTCAAAAGAATCGAAGAATTGCTAGAGATCAATTGAAGTACTCTCAGATTATTGTCTCGCTTATGTACTTAGCCAGTGTTACAAGACCTGACATCTCTTTTGCTGTTAGCAAACTGAGTCGGTTTGTCTCAAAACTGGGAGATGTGCATTGGAAAGCTCTAGAGAGAGTTTTGCGTTATTTGAAAGGCACTGCGAATTATGGAATTCACTACACCGGGCACCCAAAGGTGCTTGAAGGGTATAGTGACTCAAACTGGATCTCAGATGCTGATGAGATAAAGGCCACGAGCGGATATGTATTCACTCATGGAGGTGGCGCTGTTTCTTGGAAGTCTTGCAAGCAGACCATCTTAACAAGGTCCCAATGGAAGCAGAACTCACAGCACTAGATACAGCTACAGTCGAAGTAGATTGGCTTCGTCGGCTCTTGAATAACTTGCCGGTAGTTGAGAAACCTGTACCGGGTATCCTTATGAACTGTGACAATCAAACTGTGATCACTAAAGTGAGCAGCTCAAAGGATAACATGAAGTCATCAAGACACGTTCAGAGAAGGTTAAAGTCTGTCAGAAAAATGAAAAACTCCGGAGTTATTGCATTGGATTATATCCAAACGTCTAAAAATCTGGCAGATCCTTTTACTAAGGGTCTATCACGTAATGTGATAGATAATGCATCGAGGGAGATGGGTATGAGACCCACAATATGAGTTGTTCACAGTGGTTACCTATTCTTTGTGATCGGAGATCCCGTGAATTAGATGTGGAAGACAAGCTGTTGGTCAACTGGGAGGAGAGTACCCTTACTGTTAAAATACCACTCCATGAAGATGTAATTCTCTCCTAATCTGCATGGCAGGTTGATGTATATCTTAATGTGTTCTAAGTGGCTCTTTGAAGCAGAGATGTTGTCCTGCAGAACATCTTTTGAAGAACGCACCTATATGAGTCTGATTGTTAAACGTCGCAATCTATGAGAGTAGGGTTCTCTCTAGTAAACTCATGAAAGGTCTTGGAGTATGACGCATAAGCTCCACCCGCGGGGAAGACCCACGGTAGCCACGTATCGGTCAAGGCTTTCTGTGAAGCTAGATTCGCAGAAAACTTGCAGTTCAAGGCCCAGTCCACTGTTCAAGTTGCTTACTAGTGTAGCATAGGGTTCTAGGTGGAAGTTCAACTTAACAGTCTCCACTGCAGTACCGGTATATAAAACAATGTTTTGGAACCAAAGGCATATTTTGTGTGCCTCTGGGATCTGGTGGGGGATCGCTGGAATTTTTGTCTATTTGGGCCTAGCCCAATAGCAGTTTCAGAAATTCCTAATAAATCCTAGAGGCCCACGCAGCCCATTCGTGCAAGGCAAGAGGTGGAACTAAAGTTTAGTCCCACATTGCTAGTTTAGAGGGGGTTGGACCTCTTTTTAAGGAAGGCTCCTTCCCCACTTGTATGAGCATGAGAACAAGAGGGACATCCACGCGCACTCCTCCTCCGCCGCCCGCCTCGCCACGCCACGCCACGCCACGCCACGCCACGCCTCGTCACGACGCGCCGCGGGTTGCGGGAATGAGCCGATGTCTAAATTTTTGCCACGCACTATGGGTATACGAAAGGTCACTCAGGAGCTGAAAAGTCTTTGCTGTAGTGGATATTGAATACGAACGCTGCACCCTTCGGCTGTTGTCTGTTTGTTTTGTCTCCCTCGTTCCCTTCAGCTTCCGGCGCTACCCTCTCGCCTCCTTCTCTTGCGCCTATAAAAGGAAGGTCGCTCCTCTCAGCGAGACGCACCAGAACTTCTCCTTCCTCTCGCCACCGGTTCCAATCTCTGCGTTGCTGCTGTCTTCCTCATCCCGGCTTGTGGCGTGCACCGCGAGTCGGGACAGTAGGCCTCCAAAACTGCACCTTTTGAGTCTTGTACGGGAGAAGGGTGATAAGGTTTTTGGGGAGCGCTTCGCGCGACTACTGACTTCTTCGTCACGGACGCCCCGGACTCCGA
Source organism: Aegilops speltoides (assembly GCA_021437245.1). NCBI lineage: Eukaryota > Viridiplantae > Streptophyta > Magnoliopsida > Poales > Poaceae > Aegilops > Aegilops speltoides. The sequence continues at coordinate 522,853,637 of CM038143.1, read as the reverse complement.
CGACTACTTACCCGACGATGACTTCTTCCCCGACGTCGACAACCTCCTCGATGACATGGAGGACACCGATCCCAAGTCCAGTGCCTCTGCTCCTGCTGCTGTCTCGTACGTGCTCTTATCTTTCCTGTTAGAAGTCCTGCAACAGTTCCTTGTTCTAGTATTTACCCTAGACGTGATAGGCTCTACTTCATATATGCATCTTGATCTACTGTCTGCTCTAGAGATGATCGGTTCTAGCTCATATATGCAGATATTATTTACCTTGTCTTTGTCAAATCGCATGGTTTGTTTTATCACTGCTATACTAATCATGCATTATCTAGTATTTCTGTTAATAAAATCATTCGGTAAATTGCTCATATTTCCAACAATCCAAAAACCTTATTATAGGAAATTTACCCCAAGTGGTTTTGCTGCTTCCATGAGACCTCCTATGTTTGAGGGTATCCACTATAAGAGGTGGCGCGTGAGAGCAGTCTTATGGTTTTAGACCATGAGCTGTTATGACGCCACTCTTGGCAAACCTGAAGGAGAGCAAGATGCCCAACAGGCACAAGCTTTTCAGAAAATGGATACTCTGTTTATAGCTGCTCTCTTGAGTGTTCTTGGTGAGAACATAGTTGATGCTTGTGCGTCAATTGACAATGGAAAAGATATGTGGGACGCACTCGAGGCCAAGTTAGGGGTCTCGGATGCTGGCACTGAGCTATACATCATGGAGCAATTCTATGATTACAGGATGACTGAAGAGCGCTCCGTGGTTGAGCAGGCTCATGAGATACAGTCATTTGCTAGAGAACTTGAGCACTTCAATTGCATGCTACCGGACAAGTTTGTTGCCGGGGGTATCATCACTAAGCTTCCTCCTTCATGGAGGAACTTTGCTACCTTACTGAAGCATAAGAGACAGGAGTTTTCCGTTCCGGATCTCATTGGTACTCTTGATGTGGAAGAAAAGGCGAGAGCAAAGGACACACGTGCTCGAGGTATTGAGGGAGGATCTAGTGCCAATCTGGTACAGAAGAAAAACTTCCAGTCCCACAAGTTCAAGAACAAGGGCAAGCTTGATGGTAAAGCAAAGTTTGATGGGAAGAACAAGGCTATGCAGCACACGAACTTCAAGAAGAAGAATGACAAGAAGAAAGGTGTTTGTCATGTGTGTGGAGATCCTGATCATTGGGCTCCTAGTTGCCCCAATCGCTATGAGAAGCGTCATCCTGGGAAAGCGGCAAGACCGCTAATGTTGTCATTGGAGACACTGAAAGAACATGCGGTGCCCCCATGTTTGGTTTTGGTAATTGATGACAATCTCTATGGACTAATGGTTGTCTTGAGTTATATTTGAAGTATTTGTCCATAGGCTTCTCTTGAAGTCCATGTGTTGGTTTCAAGGAGTTTATGAGTTGGCCAAGGTGCTATTAAGGAATTATCCAAAGATTGGTCGTGTGAGTGCTGAGCTTATTGCAATCATGTCTTGAAGAAGAAGACTGTGTGATCATTCATGTTTAACTTCAAGACATCATCCAAATAAAGAGAGTTGGAAAGATTCAAGGTTGATCAAGACTAAGTCAAGAGTGAATCAAATTGATCAACTCACAAAGCGTAGAAGATGTACCGAGAGGGATCAACTGATCCCATGGATGGTAAGCATTGTCCATTGCACTTTGTGTACTAACCCATGGTCTATGTGAGAGTTCTATGTGGGGTTAGGTACGTGTCTATGGGCTTGCGTCAAGAGGAAGATATCATACAACCCATGGAAAGGATGACATCAAGTGGTGATCGTCATCAAGATTGCCATGTGCAAGTTCAAGTGGAGCATCACGAAGAGATCAAGTGCTTGAATCTTGCCATCCATTGTGGTGTCAATGGACTTGTGAAGATGTGCTAAAGATTGGCTCACCCATAGTGGACTATGAGGGAGCAATCATCTAGTCCTCATCGAGCCAATGCAATCAAGAAAGGTGGTCCAACTTGAGGGAGTCAACATCGTCATCATCTAGATTAAGTGGACCATGTGCAAGGCAAAGGTTTTCCCTTGATAGGTTTTCTATTTTACCGGTCTCATGGTGGTAATTGGGAGACCGGGTTATAGGATCGTTCGCCGTACTATCAAGGGGGGATCTCAAGTTGGTAGCTTGATCGTATCGTTAGTAGAGAGCTCAAACCATTGCATCCTTGCATCATGTTTCTTGGTTCTTGTTTGGTTCTGTTTGTGAGTCTTAGAGCTTATGGTCATCTTGATGACAAGCTTGAGTTCATCGAAAACGGAGTTCGCATGCGTCTTCTATGATGTTTTCGGTGTTGGAGGTTTTATCGGTCTTATCCAAGGAAGGGTTCTCACCATTTTGTTATGGGCCTTTTCTAATTTTCTTCTTATTTATAGTTCTTTCAAGATTGTGTTAGCCCTTGTTGCTAGCTTTCAAACAAACTTGGTTTCATCAAATTCGGAGTCCGTTTGCAAAAGTTGTGGCAATTTTGGTGTTCTGAAAAGGCTGCAACGGTACTACCGCGAAATGGAGCGGATGTAATTTTTTACTACCGCTCCGAGCAGTACTACCGCGGCTCCTACAACGGTAGTACCGCTCCGGACCAAAAACTCGTCCCAAGTCCTGCGGTGGTAGGCCCAGATGTAATTTTTTAGTATCGGTCGCAAGCAGTAGTACCGCTACCCCTAGCGGTAGTACTGTGAGGTCAAGCGGTACTACCGCTCCGACGGTTATTCTGGCCTTTTTGCCTCCTTGCTATTGTGTTTCGAAGGGGTACTGCCGCCCTAGCAGTAGTACCGCTCCTTGGAGCGGTAGTACCGCTCTGTGCGGATTGTGAGCATAACGGTTGGATTTTTCCCCACCTATAAAAGGGGGTCGTCTTCCCCATTGAACCTTATCCTTTGAGCTCGTGTTCTTCCCCCATTGTTGACCTTCTTCGAGCTTGCTAACTCTCAATCCCTCCATGGATTCTTGCTAATTTTTTAGGGAAAAGATAGAGGAGATCTAGATCCACATTTCCAACAATCACTTTCTCCTCTATGTGAGGGGAACCCATTGGATCTAGATCTTGGAGTTCTTGGTGTTCTCCTTCTTGTTCTTCCTCTCATCTTCCTCCCTAGCATTAGTTGCTTCGGTGGGATTTGAGAGAGAAGGATTTGGGCACTCCGTGTGCCCTTGCCATTGCATTTGGTGCATCGGTTTGAGTTCTTCACGTGATACGTGGAAGTTACAAGTTGAGAAGCTTATTACTCTTGGGTGCTTGGTACCCTTGAGCTTGTTACTCTTGGGTGTTTGGACACCCTAGAGCTTGTTCCTCTTGGGTGCCTTGGCGCCCTAGATGGTTGGTGGTGTTCGGAGCTCAATCATTGTAGTGTAAAGCTCCGGGCAAGCGTCGGGGTCTCCAATTAGGTTGTGGAGATCGCCCCGAGCAATTTGACGGGTACCGGTGACCGCCCCCAAGGGTTGCCAAAGTGTACGGGTTCGGTGACCGTCCCCAAGGGTCGCCATTTGTACGGGTTCGGTGACCGCCCTCAAGGGTCCCTTAATGGAATCACGGCATCTTGCATTGTGCGAGGGCGTGAGAAGATTACGGTGGCCCTAGTGGCTTCTTGGGGAGCATTGTGCCTCCACACTGCTCCAAACGGAGATTAGCATCCGCAAGGGTGTGAACTTCTGGATACATCGTCGTCTCCGCGTGCCTCGGTTATCTCTTACCCGAGCCCCTTACTTATGCACTTTACTTTGTGATAGCCATATTGTTCTTTGTCATATATCTTGCTACCACATAGTTGCTTATCTTGCTTAGCATAAGTTGTTCGTGCACATAGGTGAGCCTAGTTGTTGTAGGTTTTGTGCTTGACAAATTAACCGCTAGGTTTACTCCGCATTTGTTCAAGCCTCTACCGTAATTATTTTAAAACCCCTATTCACCCCCCCCCCCCCCCTCTAGGCGACATCCACGATCTTTCAATTGGTATCAGAGCCTCATCTCTCTTTGTTAGGCTTAACTGCCTAGAGAGTAAAGATTTCGACTAGCGGATTAGGTTTCTTTGACACTCTTAGTTTCGATGGCACAAATTTTGATGTTTGGGTAATTTGCAGGCTTAACCTCTTTAGGGTCATGGACCCAAATTTAGAGCGAATTGTAGATATGGGTTTTTCTCCTCCAAAGGATCCCCAAAGATTATCTTTAGAGGATGAGAAAAACTCTTATCTCAATGCTCAAGCTTCTAATGTGCTTTTGTATGCTTTGAGCAATGTAGTTATATTTCAACTCATGTCCTTCCGGGATGCTCATGAGTTGTGGACAAAGCTTCAAGATAAATATGGTGTGTCCAAGTTTTGTAAGGATGATTGTTCTCCCTCCACCTCCGGCCATGTTGCTTTCTCAACTTCTTCTACTTCACCTACATGTGGATTGCCACAAGGTAATGATATGGTGAGTAGTGGTGTTCATTGCAATGATGATAGTGTGCTTATCGTTGATGATTCCTCATCACTTTATTATTGCAATGCTTCACCTTTGGACTTTAACACTTCGAGCACTCTAAATGTTTCACGTGCTTGTGTTAAAAGTTCTTGCATATCTTGTAAAAATTGCTTGCTCAAATCTCATGATGATATGCTTGCTATGTCTTGTTGCCATGATAAAAATGTATCTATTTCCTCGAGTTGTTGTGCTAACAATGTAGTGGAAACCCAACACTCCATGGAACAAGATGTGGTCTTGAACGGGGCTTCAAGGGATCCTACATCATCATCGATTGCTTTTTGCCTTATGGCCAAGGCTTCAAAGGTATCTCCCACTTTGAATCCCAATATATCTTGTGATAATATTGATGATGGGAAGAGTGATGATGATGTCGATTATGATGAAGAGAATGATGATGTTGCCTCCTTAAAAGTTAAGGGGGAAATAATTTTTAAAGCTCTTCTTAAGAATAAAATTGCTCGTTCCAACTTCATGGAAATCATGTCGCTATTGAGGGCAAGAAATATAGTGATGAGTTGGAATCTCGTCTTGAGGAGCATGAGGTCACCATTGATAAAATGGAAGGTCATGAGTACGCTAATGAGATTGTGGACCTCTCTCAAGCTCTTGAACTTGAACAAACCACCAAGGAATCTCTTGAGGAGACTTTTGCTCTAGAGTTATCTAGAGTGAAGGAATCTCATGATAGAGCTCTTGAGGTGGCCAATGTTTTTGAAACTAAAAATGCTAAGCTTGAAGTTGCTCATGCTAGACTCCTTGAGGATTTTGAGCACCTCGAAAATGGCTCAAGGGTCATCAAGGGTGAGCTCATCAAACTCACCCTGTCTCATGCTCAACTTGAAGCTTCTTATTTAAAAGATATTGCCAAGTTGCCTTCTTCTCTTGTTGTTAATGATGATGCTTGTGCTATTAACTCTATTTCTTGTGAAGCATCCATTTTAAAGGAGAATTTTGAGCTAAGGGATCAACTTGAGTTGCTATCTAGCAATTATGGGAAATTGGAAGAAAGTCATGAAAAGCTTTCTAGATCTCATGATGATCTTCTTGTATCCCATAATGTGCTAAAAATATCTCATGAGGCTATGATTGCTAAGGTAACATCTAGTGAGCCTCATGTGGACATTAGCACTACTTTTAGTCAAAATGCTATATTGCCTTGTGCTAGTCCTCGTAATTCGTCTATGCATAACATTGGTACATCTTGTGATGAATTGCTTTCCTTGCCTTGTTGCTCCAATGATGAAGCTTATACCTCCTCTAGTACTTGTGTTGAGACTAACCATGTAGAGGAAATCAAAGAGCTCACGGCACAAGTCACTTCTTTGAAGAAAGACTTGGAAAAGTGTCAGGAAGGGAAATCCACACTCAACAATATATTGAGTGTGCAAAAATCCCCCAATGACAAAGGTGGACTTGGATTCAACTCCAATAAGAAGAAGAAGTCCAAGATGAACAAAAGGAAGGGCCAAGAACAAGTCAAGAATTTGGCCAAGATTGTTTGCTTCAAGTGCAAAGTAGAAGGGCATCATGTTAGATCTTGCCCATTGAAGAAGAAGGCCATTAGTGTCAAGCAACAAGGGAAGAGGGCACAAGTTCAATCTCATGCTCAACCTCAAGTTGAAGAAAGGCCTCTTCCCAAGAAGACTCAAGTTAATGCTTCTCTTGTTGAGAAATCAAGTGAGAAGAAAGTGAAGAGTAGACGTTGCTACTTATGTCGTGAGAAAGGCCACATCGCTTCTTCATGCACTAGTGGTAACTTATCCAACCCAATTACTATTGATGATATCTATTCTCTCGGGAAGGATAAGGTCGGCAATGTGTTTGCCAAGTTTGTTGGTACTCAAAGTGGTGTCAAGAAAAGAACCATTTGGGTTGCCAAGCCTATTATGACTAACCTCTTAGGACCCAACTTGGTTGGGGACCAACAAGCTCAAACTTGATCAATAGGTGTTGTTGGAGAACATTGGATACTTGGCTACATTATGAAGAATTAAGGGGACTTCATCATTCTTATTGTCTCAAGCCAAGTCAATTGGATTATCAAGTTTCTATCGTATATCCAATGTGCCTCCTTGCGGTAACTTGTACTTAAATTGTTTACATTGAAAGTTACTTGCCCCCTTGCATGTTTTGGTTTTGTTCCTTGCATATGTTTGTATATGTGTGCTTCCAATTTGCTTATCTTGAGTAATCAAGTACGTGTATATTGGTGTGCACTTCATGTACGTGTGAGTTGTGCGTTGAGCCTTTGTGCATCTTGTTTGTATCTTAGTTGGCTCTTGTGAGAGATTAATGGAATATCCCATTGTTGGGGAGTGATGTGCTTTGTGCACCTCACAATCCTATAAATGTGTGTATGTGAGGAATACCATCTTGTATTGATATTACAAGATTATCTAGTCACTATGTGCTATGTCTTCTCATGAGAAATTCAAGTTCTAAATAGTCCATTAATTATCTCTTGTTGGATTCTCTTTTTGCCTCTTGTCAAGTTTTTTTTGGTATCACATCATGGGGGAGTAATATGCTATGTGCATATTACAAGCCTAGAAAATGTGTACATTTGAGATATTGTCACCTAGAATTGATATTGTAAATTATCTTGCTCCTAGGTGGCATGTTAGCTCTACAAGTTGCAATTTCCTTGTGTTTGGTGTGAAGATGATGTTGGATAGCATTGCTATCTACCAACGGGAATTATTTCCAGATACTTCTTGTCTTTTGACAATTGGTACTCACTTATGTGTGGTAGATTTTATTGATCATCTTTACATTGGCTTTTATTTTTATTTTCCTTTTCTCTTGCCAAGATTTGTGTCAACTCCCATTGTCTTCCATACCACTTGTGGATCTTGTTTATTTCTTGTTCTTGTCTAGTGTTTTCTAGATATAGTGAAAGTGGTGATCCCACCTTGTGCATTTTGTATTCAAATGCAAATTCTCTCTAATGCACAACTCGTGGGGGAGCTATCCAATTTTCTATAAAACGCTCATCTTGTGATCCTTATCAAGTGTGTGTGGGTGGAAGGCAAGCCGTCTTCTTTTTGGTACCTTGTACCGTCATGAAACTTTGTGGAGAGCTTGGTTTGTTTGGAACCATCCTATCTTTGGGAGTTTGACATCTTTAATTTAGTGTTTATCAATGGATATCTCATTCCTTGATGTATCTTTAATGGTATCTTCCAAGTGATGATTTCTCCATTTGGTATCCTTTTCATTTGGCTTTTCTTTGTCATTTGGTTTCGGTTCTTGAAAGTCTTGAGCATGCATGTTTACTTCATGTATTTTATTTGGCATGCTTTATTTCTTTGACCCAATATATAAGGGAAACTCCACCTAGTCTCAATTTGGATGAGATGTGCATGAAATTCATCTTCATATCAATATGCACATATTTATATGGAGTTTGTCCTATGTATTGGTGTTTCTAACTATTTGGTCCCAATGAGTTTGGGTACCGTTTAGTTTGTGTTGTTCTTCTAGGAACATTTGGAGATGCATTGGATGCTCGGCTCACTCACAAGGAAGGTGTTTCCACCATGTGCTTATTGGAGTCAAGCTAGGATGATCAATGAACTACCATCTACCTTCAATTGGTATCTACTACATCCTTCCAATGGTATCCCGGTAACAAGTATCATCATATACTTCATGCACACATTTCTTGCATCAACCTTGTGTAGGTTGTATCATGGCATGTACTCATTCTTTCTTGTGTACTTGTTTCCTTTCTCAAAGCATACCAACAATGATCTCATGTTGCTAGTTGTGATGTCTTTGATGGTTGTGTGGTAGGAATTCATTTATATACAATAAGACCATATCTAGCCATGTGCTATGCTTCCAAGCAAATATCTTATTGGTATATGTATGACTTCCTTTTGGATATCTTATTCCTTCGTGTTGTAACTATGTCGGGTGTACATCCTTCTTTGTAGATATATATCATCATGATTTCGTCTACCTAGAATCTTATACACTTGAAAGAAGTTGCATATCTAGATGGTATCCTTTCTTTCACGTCCACCTTGTCTTTCTTTTTTTTTTCTTTGGTGGCTCCGTGAAAGCTTTTGCCTTGAGTGCGTGTCTTATCTTGTTGCATCTTGATGCACTCTTGTGTGGTGAAGATTATTTTCCTCATGCTTATCTCTATGAGGCTTTTTCCATCTTAATTGGTATCCCTCATCTTGATGAGGCTTTCATCTTCTATCTTCACCATGGGTTGTCACAAGTGTTGGTTCTTCATTTTGCATTTTTAGTGTGCTTGTGAACCCTTTTGCTTGGTGTGTGTGGGGAGGACATGTCATGCACCTTGTATCTCCACTATCCAAGACTATGTTGATGCTTAATGCTCATCCGTACATTAGTCTTCTCAAGTGCTTTTCCATGACTCACACGCATCATTTTGGTTGAGCCTTCTCTTAAGTTGCCTCTTTTATATGTTGCTCAACCATTTGTTTGTTGCAAGTGCTAGGCTTTGTTTCCCACATGCTCGCTTGCACTTGTTGTAAGCTTCTATTGATTTTGGGGGAGCTATGATCCTATTTTTTGCACTTTGTATCCAAATACAAATATTCTTATGTGTGCACAAATCATGGGGAGTTTCTCTAGCTTATTTAGAACACTCCTTTGCTCATATCATAATATCCTTCATTCATGTGGCTCATAGGATCTTTGGTCCAGTTGGTTCAATTGATATCATTTGATTGCTTGCTTCAATTGGTATCTTTTGATTGCTCGATTGCTTGTTTCTCTCTTTGTTATGTCTTTGTGGCATATCATTATTTTGCAATCTTTGGGCATCAATATAGTTTTTCTTCCTCCAAGTATTTACCATTGGATATGTGTATTGCATTCCACTCTCTTTTTGAGAGATACACAATTTATGGAGGAACACTCTTTATATTGGCCTTCTAAGCTTTTCACCCATTTTGGCAATCGATGCCAATGGGGGAGGAATTTCAGAGAGTTTTGTGGAGAAGTCTTCAGAGTTTTCTCCTTGCTTTGGTTTTCGTTCCTAAGCATTTGCATCCCATTATCATGCATCATTAGTTGTTGCATTGCATGGTGATGCATAACTCCTTGTATAAACTCTCTTGAAAGTGATTCTCATCAATTACCAAAATGGGGGAGATTTAAAGAACATGTGGTGCCCCCATTTTTGGTTTTGGTAATTGATGACAATATCTATGGACTAATGGTTGTCTTGAGTTATATTTGAAGGATTTGTCCATAGGCTTCTCTTGAAGTCCATGTGTTGGTTTCAAGGAGTTTATGAGTTGACCAAGGTGCTATTAAGGAATTATCCAAAGATTGGTCATGTGAGTGTTGAGCTTATTGCAAGCATGTCTTGAAGAAGAAGATTGTGTGATCATTCATGTTTACCTTCAAGACATCATCCAAATGAAGAGACTTGGAAAGATTCAAGGTTGATCAAGAGTGAATCAAGTTGATCAACTCACAAAGCGTAGAAGATGTACCGAGAGGGATCAAGTGATCCCATGGATGGTAAGCATTGTCCATTGCACTTTGTGTACTAACCCATGGTCTATGTGAGAGTTCTATGTGGGGTTAGGTACGTGTCTATGGGCTTGCGTCAACAGGAAGATATCATACAACCCATGGAAAGGATGACATCAAGTGGTGATCGTCATCAAGATTGCCATGTGCAAGTTTAAGTGGAGCATCACGAAGAGATCAAGTTCTTAAATATTGCCATCCATTGTGGTGTCAATGGACTTGTGAAGATGTGCTAAAGATTGGCTCACCCATAGTGGACTATGAGGGAGCAATCATCTAGTCCTCATCGAGCCAATGCAATCAAGAAAGGTGGTCCAACTTGAAGGAGTCAAGACCATCATCATCTAACTCAAGTGGACCATGTGCAAGGCAAAGGTTTGCCCTTGATAGGTTTTCTATTTTACCGGTCTCGTGGTGGTAGTTGGGAGACCGGGTTATAGGATCGTTTGCCGTACTATCAAGGGGGGCTCTCAAGTTGGTAGCTTGATCGTATCGTTAGTAGAGAGCTCAAACCATTGCATCCTTGCATCATGTTTCTTGGTTCTTGTTTGGTTCTCTTTGTGAGTCTTAGAGCTTATTGTCATCTTGATGATAAGCTTGAGTTCATCGAAAACGGGGTTCGCATGCGTCTTCTATGATGTTTTCGGTGTTGGAGGTTTTACCGGTCTTATCTGAGGAAGGGTTCTCACCATTTTGTTATGGACATTTTCTAATTTGCTTCTTATTTATATTTCTTTCAAGATTGTGTTAGCCCTTGTCGCTAGCTTTCCAACAAACTTGGTTTCATCGAATTTGGAGTCCGTTTGCAAAAGTTGTGGCAGTTTTGGTGTTCTGAAAAGGCTGTAGCGGTACTACCGCGAAATGGAGCGGATGTATTTTTTTACTACCGCTCCAGAGCGGTACTACCGCGGCTCCTACAGTGGTAGTACCGCTCCGGACCAAAAACTCGTCCCAAGTCCTGCGGTGGTAGGCCCAGATGTAATTTTTAGTACCCGTCACAAGCAGTAGTACCGCTACCCCTAGCGGTAGTACCGTGAGGTCAAGCGGTACTACCGCTCCGATGGTTTTTCTGGCCTTTTTGCCTCCTTGCTGTTGTGTTTCGAAGGGGTACTGCCGCTCTAGCGGTAGTACCACTCCTTGGATCGGTAGTACCGCTCTATGCGGACTGTGAGCATAACGGTTGGATTTTTCCCCACCTATAAAAGGGGGTCTTCTTCCCCATTGAACCTTATCCTTTGAGCTCGTGTTCTTCCCCCATTGTTGACCTTCTTCGAGCTTGCTCACTCTCAATACCTCCATGGATTCTTGCTAGTTTTTGAGGGAAAAGAGAGAGGAGATCTAGATCCACATTTCCAACAATCACTTTCTCCTCTATGTGAGGGGAACCCATTGGATCTAGATCTTGGAGTTGTTGGTGTTCTCCTTCTTGTTCTTCCTCTCATCTTCCTCCCTAGCATTAGTTGCTTCGGTGGGATTTGAGAGAGAAGGATTTGGGCACTCCGTGTGCCCTTGCCATTGCATTTGGTGCATCGGTTTGAGTTCTTCATGTGATACGTGGAAGTTACAAGATGAGAAGCTTATTACTCTTGGGTGTTTGGTACCCTTGAGCTTGTTACTCTTGGGTGTTTGGACACCCTAGAGCTTGTTCCTCTTGGGTGCTTTGGCGCCCTAGACGGTTGGTGGTGTTCGGAGCACAATCATTGTGGTGTAAAGCTCCGGGCAAGCGTCGGAGTCTCCAATTAGGTTGTGGAGATCGCCCCGAGCAATTTGACGGGTACCGGTGACCGCCACCAAGGTTGCCAAAGTGTACGGGCTCGGTGACCGCCCCCAAGGGTCGCCATTTGTACGGGTTCGGTGGCCGCCCTCAAGGGTCCCTTAGTGGAATCACAGCATCTTGCATTGTGCGAGAGCGTGAGGAGATTACGGTGGCCCTAGTGGCTTCTTGGGGAGCATTGTGCCTCCACACCGCTCCAAACGGAGATTAGCATCCGCAAGGGTGTGAACTTTGGGATACATCGTCGTCTCCGCATGCCTCAGTTATCTCTTACCTGAGCCCTTTACTTATGCACTTTACTTTGTGATAGCCATATTGTTCTTTGTCATATATCTTGCTATCACATTGTTGCTTATCTTGCTTAGCATAAGTTGTTGGTGCACATAGGTGATCCTAGTTGTTGTAGGTTTTGTGCTTGACAAATTAACCGCTAGGTTTATTCCGCATTTGTTCAAGCCTCTACCGTAATTATTTTAAAATGCCTATTCACCCCCCCCCTCTAGGCGACATCCACGATCTTTCAGACACTACATGAAGGATGCTAGGTATGGTATATTTCCCACTATTCTTTCAGTATGTCATTCTCCTGATTGGTTGATTGACACGGGTGCTAATGTGCATGTATGCGGTGATATTTCCATGTTTTCGTCTTATCAGACCGCAGGGACTTCCACCGTGCTGATGGGTAACGGTTCAAATGCTTCTGTTCGTGGTGTTGGCATGGTCAATCTGAAGTTTACTTCGGGGAAGATCGTGCGGCTGAAGAACGTGCATTTTGTCCCCCCCCCCCCCCCGTCAATAAAAATCTTGTTAGCGGATCTCTTCTGTGTAGAGATGGCTATAAGCTTGTCTTTGAGTCGAATAAATTTGTAATATCCAAGTATGGAACCTTTGTTGGTAAAGGCTATGAGTCAGGAGGCCTGTTTCGTTTATCCTTATCAGACATTTGCAATAAAGTTGTTAATCATATTTGCAACAATAGTGAATCAAATGTGTGGCATTCACGTCTTTGTCATGTTAACTTTGGTTGCATGTCGCGACTAGCGAAGTTGAACTTAATCCCTAGTTTCACCACTGTCAAGGGATCTAAGTGTCAAGTGTGTGTGCAAGCTAAGCAACCTCGTAAGTCTCACGCGACTACGGAGACGAGAAATCTTGCACCACTAGAACTTATACATTCAGGTCTATGTGAAATGAATGGTGTTTTGACAAAAGGTGGAAAGAAATATTTCATGACGTTAATTGATGACTCCACTAGATACTGCCGTGTGTATCTTCTGAAATCTAAGGATGAGGCTTTGAACTTTTTCAAGATCTATAAAGCTGAAGTGGAAAACCAACTTGATCGAAAAATCAAGAGGCTTAGGTCCGACCGTGGTGGAGAGTATTTTTCCAATGAATTTGATGCTTTTTGTGCGGAACATGGTATAATCCATGAGAGGACGCCTCCCTACTCACCTCAGTCAAATGGGGTGGCCAAAAGAAAGAACCGTACTCTAACTGATTTGGTTAACGCCATGTTAGACACATCGGGTCTCTCCAAGGCATGGTGGGGGGAGGCGATATTGGCAGCATGTCATGTCCTAAATCGGGTCCCAACAAAGAACAAAGAGATAACTCCATTCGTGGAATGGGAGAAGAAAAGTTTAAAACTCTCTTATCTGCGAACATGTGGTTGAAGGAAATATGCCCTAGAGGCGATAATAAAGTTATTATTTATTTCCTTATATCATGATAAATGTTTATTATTCATGCTAGAATTGTATTAACCGGAAACATAATACATTTGTGAATACATAGACAAACATAGTGTCACTAGTATGCCTCTACTTGACTAGCTCGTTTATCAAAGATGGTTATGTTTCCTGGCCATGGACAAAAGAGTTGTCATTTGATTAACGGGATCACATCATTAGGAGAATGATGTGATTGACATGACCCATTCCGTTAGCCTAGCACTTGATCGTTTAGAATGTTGCTATTGCTTTCTTCATGACTTATACATGTTCCTGTAACTATGAGATTATGCAACTCCCGTTTACCGGAGGAACACTTTGGGTACTGTCAAACGTCACAACGTAACTGGGTGATTATGAAGGAGTACTACAGGTGTCTCTGAAGGTACATGTTGAGTTGGCGTATTTCGAGATTAGGTTTTGTCACTCCGATTGTCGGAGAGGTATCTCTGGGCCCTCTCGGTAATGCACATCACTATAAGCCTTGCAAGCAATGTGACTAATGAGTTAGTTGCGGGATGATGCATTACGTAACGAGTAAAGAGACTTGCCGGTAATGAGATTGAACTAGGTATTGGATACAAACGATCGAATCTCGGGCAAGTAACATACCGATGACAAAGGTAACAACGTATGTTGTTATGCGGTTTGACCGATAAAGATCTTCATAGAATATGTGGGAGCCAATATGAGCATCTAGGTTCCGCTATTGTTTATTGACCGAGAATAGTTCTAGGTCATGTCTACATTGTTCTCGAACCCGTAGGGTCCGCACGCTTAAGCTTTCGATGACAGTTATATTATGAGTTTATGAGTTTTGATGTACCGAAGGAGTTCGGAGTCCCGGATGAGATCGGGGACATGACGAGGAGTCTCGAAATGGTCGAGACGTAAAGATCGATATATTGGACGACTATATTCAGAGTTCGGAAAGGTTCCAAGTGATTCGGGTATTTTTCGGAGTACCAGAGAGTTACGAGAATTCGCCGGGGAGTATATGGGCCTTATTGGGCCATACGGGAATAGAGGAGAGAGGCCGAAAGGAAGGAGGCGCGCAGCCCCCCTCTGGTCCGAATTGGACAAGGGGTGCGGGCCCCTTTTCCTTCCTCCTCTCCCCCTCTTTCCCCCTTCTCCTACTCCAACCAGGAAGGAGGGAGTCCTACTCCCGGTGGGAGTAGGACTCCCCTTGGCGCGCCCCTACTAGGCCGGCCGCCCCCTCCCCCTTGCTCCTTTATATACGGGGGCAGGGGCACCTCTAGGCACAACAACAATTGATCCCTTGGATCTCTTAGCCGTGTGCGGTGCCCCCCTCCACCATAATCCACCTCGATAATATCGTAGCGGTGCTTAGGCGAAGCCCTGCGTCGGTAGTACATCAAGATCGTCACCACGCCGTCGTGCTGACGGAACTCTCCCTCGACACTCGGCTGGATCGGAGTTCGAGGGACGTCATCGAGCTGAACGTGTGCTAGAACTCGGAGGTGCCGTAGTTTCGGTGCTTGATCGGTCGGGCCGTGAAGACGTACGACTACATCAACCGCGTTGTTCTAACGCTTCCGCTTAAGGTCTACGAGGGTACGTGGACAACACTCTCCCCTCTTGTTGCTATGCCATCACCATGATCTTGCGTGTGCGTAGGCAATTTTTTGAAATTACTACGTTCCCTAACAGTGGCATCCGAGCCTGGTTTTATGCGTAGATGTCATATGCACGAGTAGAACACAAGTGAGTTGTGGGCGATACAAGTCATACTGCTTACCAGCATGTCATACTTTGGTTCGGCGGTATTGTGAGATGAAGCGGCCCGGACCGACATTACGCGTACGCTTACGCGAGACTGGTTTCACCGTTACGAGCACTCGTGCTTAAAGGTGGCTGGCGGGTGTTTGTCTCTCTCACTTTAGCTGAATCGAGTGTGGCTACGCCCGGTCCTTGCGAAGGTTAAAACAGCACCAACTTGACAAACTATCGTTGTGGTTTTGATGCGTAGGTAATAACGGTTCTTGCCCAGCCCGTAGCAGCCACGTAAACTTTGCAACAACAAAGTAGAGGACGTCTAACTTGTTTTTGCAGGGCATGTTGTGATGTGATATGGTTAAGACGTGATGAGATATAAGTTGTTGTATGAGATGATCATGTTTTGTTGAAGTTATCGGCAACTGGCAGAAGCCCTATGGTTGTCTCTTTGTTGCATAAGATGCAAGTGCCAAATAATTGCTTTACTTTATCGCTATGCGATAGCAATCGTTGCAAGAGCAATAGTTGGCGAGACGACCATGTGACGACACATTGATATAGATCAAGATGATGAAGATCATGGTGTCGTGCCGGTGACGATAGAGATCATGACAGTACTTTGGAGATGGAGATCAAAGGCGCAAGATGATCATGGCCATATCATGTCACATATTTTGATTGCATATGATGTTTATCTGTTATACATCTTATTCTATTTTGATTGACGGTAGCATTTTAAGATGATCTCTCACTAATTATCAAGAAGTGTTCTCCCTGAGTATGCACCGTTGCGAATGTTCTTCGTGCTGACACACCACGTGATGATCGGGTGTGATAGGCTCTACGTTCAAATACAACGGGTGCAAAACAGTTGCACACGAGGAATACTCAGGTTAAACTTGACGAGCTTAGCATATACAGATATGGCCTCGGAACACGGAGACCGAAAGGTCGAGCGTGAATCATATAGTAGATATGATCAACATAGTGATGTTCACCATTGAAAACTACTCCATCTCACGTGATGATCGGACATGGTTTAGTTGATATGGATCACGTAATCACTTAGATGACTAGAGAGATGTCTGTCTAAGTGGGAGTTCTTAAGTAATATGATTAACTGAACTTAAATTTATCATGAACTTAGTCCTAGTAGTATTTTGCAAATTATGTTGTAGATCAATAGCTCGCATTGTTGCTTTCATATGTTTTTTTATATGTTCCTAGAGAAAATTGTGTTGCAAGATGTTAGTAGCAATGATGCGGATTGGATCCGTGATCTAAGGTTTATCCTCATTGCTGCACAGAAGAATTATGTCCTTAATGCACCGCTAGGTAACAGACCTATTGCAGGAGCAGATGCAGACGTTATGAACGTTTGGCTAGCTCAATATGATGACTACTTGATAGTTTAGTGCACCATGCTTAACGGCTTAGAATCGGGACTTCAAAGACGTTTTGAACGTCATGGACCATATGAGATGTTCCAGGAGTTGAAGTTAATATTTCAAGCAAATACCCGAGTTGAGAGATATGAAGTCTCCAACAAGTTCTATAGCTAAAAGATGGAGGAGAATCGCTCAAATAGTGAGCATGTGCTCAGATTGTATGGGTACTTCAATCACTTGAATCAATTGGGAGTTAATCTTCCAGATAAGATAGTGATTGACAGAATTCTCTAGTCACCATCACTGAGTTACTAGAACTTCGTGATGAACTATAGTATGCAAGGGATGACGAAAACGATTCCCGAGCTCTTCGTGACGTCGAAATCGACGAAGGCAGAAATCAAGAAAGAGCATCAAGTGTTGATGATTGACAAGACCACTAGTTTCAAGAAAAGGGCAAAGGGAAAGAAAGGGAAACTTCAAGTAGAATGGCAAACAAGTTGTCACTCCCGTGAAGAAGACCAAAGCTGGACCAAAGCCTGAAACTGAGTGCTTACACTGCAAAGGAAATAGTCACTGGAAGCGGAAATGCCCTGAATATTTGGTGGATAAGAAGGATGGCAAAGTGAACAAGAGTATATTTGATATACAGGTTATTGATGTGTGCCTTACTAGTGTTTATAATAGCCCCTGAGTATTTGATACTTGTTCAGTTGCTAAGATTAGTAACTTGAAACAGGAGTTACAGAATAAACAGAGACTAGTTGAGGGTGAAGTGACGATGCATGTTGGAAGTGGTTCCAAGATTGATATGATCATCATCACACACTCTCTATACTTTCGGGATTAGTGTTAAACCTAAATAAATGTTATTTGGCGTTTACGTTGAGCATGAATATGATTCGAACGTGTTTATTGCAATACGGTTATTCATTTAAAGTTTGAGAATAATTGTTGTTCTGTTTAAATGAATAAAAAACCTTCAATGGTCATACACTCAATGAAAATAGTTTGTTGGATCTCGATCGTAGTGATACACATATTCATAATATTGATGCCAAAAGATACAAAGTTAATAATGATAGTGCAACTTATTTGTGGCACTGCCGTTTGGGTCATATCGGTGTAAAGCGCATGAAGAAACTCCATAAAGATGGATTTTCGGAATCACTTGGTTATGAATCATTTGATGCTTGCGAACCGTGCCTTTTGGGCAAGATGACTAAAACTCCATTCTCCGGAACAATGGAACAAGCTACTGACTTATTGGAAATAATACATACCGATGTATGCGATCCAATGAGTGTTGATGCTCGTGGCAAGTATCATTATTTTCTGACCTTCACAAGATGATTTGAGCAGATATGTGTATATCTACTTGATGAAACATAAGTCTGAAATAGTTGAAAGGTTCAAATAATTTCAGAGTGAAGTGGAAAATCATCATAACAAGAAAATAAAGTTTCTGCAATCTGATCGTGGAGATGAATATTTGAGTTACGAGTTTGGTCTTCAATTAAAACAATGTGGAATAGTTTCACAGCTCACGCCACCTGGAACACCACAAACGTTATGGTGTGTCCGAACGTCATAACCGCACTTTATTTGATATGGTGCGATCAATGATGTCTCTTACCGATTTACCAATATCGTTTTGGGGTTATGCATTAGAGACAGCTGCATTCACGTTAAATAGGGCACCATCTAAATCCGTTGAGATGACACCTTATGAACTGTGGTTTGGCAAGAAACCCAAGTTGTCGTTTCTTAAAGTTTGGGGTTGCGATGCAAATGTGAAAAAATTTCATCCTGATAAGCTCAAACCCAAATCGAAAAAGTGCGTCTTCATAGAATACACAAAGGAAACTGTTGGGTACACCTTCTATCACAGATCCGAAGGCAAGATATTCGTTGCTAAAAATGGATCCTTTCTAGAGAAGGAGTTTCTCTCGAAAGAAGTGAGTGGGAGGAAAGTAGAACTTGATGAGGTAACTGTACCTTCTCCCGAATTGGAAAGTAGTTCATCACAGAAATCAGTTCCAGTGATTCCTACACCAATTAGTGAGGAAGCTAATGATGATGATCATGAAACTTCAGATCAAGTTACTACAGAACCTCGTAGGTCTTCCAGAGTACGGTCCGCACCAGAGTAGTACGGTAATACTGTTCTGGAAGTCATGTTACTAGACCATGATGAACCTACGAACTATGAGGAAGCGATGATGAGCCTGAATTCCGCGAAATGGATTGAGGCCATAAAATCTTAGATACGATCCATGTATGAGAACAAAGTATGGACTTTGATTGACTTGCTCAATGATCAGCAAGCCATGTTAAGTAAATGGATCTTCAAGAGGAAGACGGACACTGATAGTAATGTTACTATCCACTAAGCTCGGCTTGTTGCAAAAGGTTTTCAACAAGTTCAAGGGGTTGAATACAATGAGATTTTCTCACTCGTATCGATGCTTAAGTCTGTCCAAATCATGTTAGCAATTGCCACATTTTATGAAATCTGGCAAATGGATGTCAAAACTGCATTCCTTAATGGATTTATTAAAGAAGAGTTGTATATGATGCAATCAGAAGGTTTTGTCAATTCTAAAGATGCTAACAAAGTGTGCAAGCTCCATCAATCCATCAATGGACTGGTGCAAGCATCTCGGAGTTGGAATATACGCTTTGATGAGTGGATCAAAGCATATGGTTTTGTACAGACTTACGGTGAAGCCTGTATTTACAAGAAAGTGAGTGGGAGCACTACAGCATTTCTGATAAGTGTATATGAATGACATATTGTTGATCGGAAATAATGTGGAATTGTTCTGCAAAGCATAAAGGAGTGTTTGAAAGGATTTCTTTAAAAAGAAAGACCTCAGTAAAGCTACTTACATATTGAGCATCAAGTTCTATTGAGATAGATCAAGACACTTGATAAGTTTTTCAATAAGTACATACCTTGTCAATTTTTTTGAAATAGTTCACTATAGAACAGTCAAAGAAGGAGTTCTTGCCTGTGATGCAAAGGTGTGAAGTTGAGTAAGACACAAGACCCGACCACGGCAGAAAATAGAAAGAGAATGAAAAATCATTCCCTATGCCTCAGTCATAGGTTCTATAAAGTATGCTATGCTGTGAACCAGACCTATTGTATACCTTGCTCTGAGTTTGACAAAGGAATACAATTTTGATCTAAGAGTAGATCACTGGACAGCGGTCAAGAATATCCTTAGTGAGGACTAAGGAGATGTTTCTCGATTATGGAGGTGATAAAAGAGCCCGTCGTAAAAAGTTACAATGATGCAAGCTTTTACACCAATCCAGATGACTCTAAGTCTCAATCTGGATACATATTGAAAGTGGGAGCAATTAGCTAGAGTAGCTCCGTGCAGAGCATTGTGGACATAGAATATTTGCAAAATACATACGACTCTGAATATGACAGACCCGTTGACTAAACTTCTCTCACAAGCAAAACATGATCATACCTTAGTACTCTTTGGGTGTTAATCACATAGCGATGTGAACAAACCCTTTGGGTGTTGATCACATGATGATGTGAACTATGGGTATTAATCACATACAGATGTGAATATTGGTGTTAAATCACATGGCGATGTGAACTAGATTATTGACTCTAGTGCAAGTGGGAGACTGAAGGAAATATGCCCTAGAGGCAACAATAAAGTTATTATTTATTTCCTTATATCATGATAAATGTTTATTATTCATGCTAGAATTGTATTAACCGAAAACATAATACATGTGTGAATACATAGACAAACATAGTGTCACTAGTATGCCTCTACTTGACTAGATCATCTATCAAAGATGGTTATGTTTCCTGGCCATGGACAAAAGAGTTGTCATTTGATTAACGGGATCACATCATTAGGAGAATGATGTGATTGACATGACCCATTCCGTTAGCCTAGCACTTGATCGTTTAGAATGTTGCTATTGCTTTCTTCATGACTTATACATGTTCCTGTAACTATGAGATTATGCAACTCCCGTTTACCAGAGGAACACTTTGGGTACTACCAAACGTCACAACGTAACTGGGTGATTATAAAGGAGTACTACAGGTGTCTCTGAAGGTACATGTTGAGTTGGCGTATTTCGAGATTAGGTTTTGTCACTCCGATTGTCGGAGAGGTATCTCTGGGCCCTCTGGGTAATGCAGATCACTATAAGCCTTGCAAGCAATGTGACTAATGAGTTAGTTGCGGGATGATGCATTACGTAACGAGTAAAGAGACTTGAAGGTAACGAGATTGAACTAGGTATTGGATACCGAAGATCGAATCTCGGGCAAGTAACATACCGATGACAAAGGGAACAACGTATGTTGTTATGCGGTTTGACCGATAAAGATATTCGTAGAATATGTGGGAGCCAATATGAGCATCCAGGTTCCGCTATTGGTTATTGACCGAGAATAGTTCTAGGTCATGTCTACATTGTTCTCGAACCCGTAGGGTCCGCACGTTTAAGGTTTCGATGACAGATATATTATGAGTTTATGAGTTTTGATGTACCGAAGGAGTTCGGAGTCCCGGATGAGATCGGTGACATGACGAGGAGTCTCGAAATGGTCGAGACGTAAAGATCGATATATTGGACGACTATATTCGGAGTTCGGAAAGGTTCCGAGTGATTCGGTATTTTTGGAGTACCGGAGAGTTACGGAATTCGCCGGGAGTATATGGGCCTTATTGGGCCATACGGGAATAGAGGAGAGAGGCCGAAGGAAGGAGGCGCGCAGCCCCCTTTGGTCCGAATTGGACAAGGGTGCGGCCCCTTTCCTTCCTCCTCTCCCCTCTTTCCCCTTCTCCTACTCCAACAAGGAAGGAGGAGTCCTACTCCCGGGAGTAGGACTCCCCTTGGCGCGCCCCTACTAGGCCGGCTGCCCCCTCCCCCCTTGCTCCTTTATATACGGGGGCAGGGGGGCACCTCTAGGCACAACAACAATTTGATCCCTTGGATCTCTTATCCGTGTGCGGTGCCCCCCTCCACCATAATCCACCTCGATAATATCGTAGCGATGCTTAGGTGAAGCCCTGCGTCGGTAGTACATCAAGATCGTCACCACGCCGTCGTGTTGACGGAACTCTCCCTCGACACTCGGTTGGATCGGAGTTCGAGGGACGTCATCGAGCTGAACGTGTGCTAGAACTCGGAGGTGTCGTAGTTTCGGTGCTTGATCAGTCGAGCCGTGAAGACGTACGACTGCATCAACCGCGTTGTTCTAACGCTTCCGCTTAAGGTCTATGAGGGTACGTGGACAACACTCTCCCCTCTCGTTGTTATGCCATCACCATGATCTTGCGTGTGCGTAGGAATTTTTTTGAAATTACTATGTTCCCTAACAGTGGTTGTTTGGCGAAAGTCAATGTTCCAATTCCAAAGAAGCGGAAGCTTGGACCAAAGACTGTGGATTGCGTTTTCCTGGGATATGCTTTTCATATCATTGGCTATAGATTCTTGGTTGTAAAATCTGAGGTACCTGACATGCATGTCGGTACGATCATGGAGTCAAATGATGCGACTTTCTTTGGAGATATCTTTCCCATGAAGGATATGGCTACCTCATCTAATCAGGAGATGCCTAGTTCATCGAATCAGAACCGATTCTGATTATCGAACCTGGCATTTCGATGGAACACTTTGAAAGTCCTGTGGAGGAGAACAATGAAGTGCCTACTAGGAGCAAGAGACAGAGGACAACAAAGTCCTTTGGTGATGATTTTCTTGTGTATCTCATAGATGATACTCCCATTTCCATTTCGGAGGCCTATGCATCGGAAGATGCTGACTACTGGAAGGAAGCGGTTCGTAGCGAGATGGGTTCCATCTTGGCTAATGAAACTTGGGAGATAACTCATCGTCCTTATGGGTGCAAACCTATAGGATGCAAATGGGTATTCAAGAAGAAGCTTAGGCTTGATGGTACTATCTAAAAGTACAAGGCTCGGCTCGTGGCTAAGGGTTATACCCCAAAGGAAGGTGAATACTTCTTTGATACTTACTCACTTGTGTCTCGGCTGACCACTATTTGAGTTCTACTTTCACTAGCTGCCTCACATGGTCTTCTCATTCATCAAATGGATGTTAAGATTGCTTTCCTAAATGGAGAGTTGGATGAGGAAATTTATATGGAACAACCAGATGAGTTTGTAATAGATGGTCAGGAAGGGAAAGTGTGCAAGTTGCTGAAGTCTTTGTATGGACTCAAGCAAGCACCCAAACAGTGGAATGAGAAGTTCGAAAGAACTTTAACAGCTGCAGGCTTTGTTGTGAACGAAGCTGACAAATGTGTGTACTATTGCCATGGTGGGGGCGAGGGAGTTATGCTTTGCTTGTATGTTGATGACATACTGATTTTCGGAACAAATCTGAATGTTATTAAGGAGGTCAAGGATTTCCTATCTCATTGTTTTGAGATGAAGGATTTAGGAGTGGCTAATGTCATTCTGAACATCAAGTTGTTGAGAGATGATGATGGTGGGATTACATTGCTTCAATCTCACTATGTGGAAAAGATCTTGAGTCGCTTTGGCTATAGTGACTGCAAGCCCTCTCCAACACCATATGATGCTAGCGTGATGCTTTGAAAGAATCGAAGAATTGCTAGAGATCAATTGAAGTACTCTCAGATTATTGGCTCGCTTATGTACTTAGCCAGTGCTACAAGACCTGACATCTCTTTTGCTGTTAGCAAACTGAGTCGGTTTGTCTCAAAACCGGGAGATGTGCATTGGAAAGCTCTAAAGAGAGTTTTGCGTTATTTGAAAGGCAGTGCGAATTATGGAATTCACTACACCGGGTACCCAAAGGTGCTTGAAGGGTATAGTGACTCAAACTGGATCTCAGATGCTGATGAGATAAAGGCCACGAGCGGATATGTATTCACTCTTGGAGGTGGCGCTGTTTCTTGGAAGTCTTGCAAGCAGACCATCTTAACGAGGTCAACAATGGAAGCAGAACTCACAGCACTAGATACAGCTACTGTCGAACCAGATTGGCTTCGTCGGCTCTTGAATGACTTGCCGGTAGTTGAGAAACCTGTACTGGGTATCCTTATGAACTATGACAATCAAACTGTGCTCACTAAAGTGAGCAGCTCAAAGGATAACATGAAGTCATCAAGACACGTTCAGAGAAGGTTAAAGTCTGTCAGAAAAATGAAAAACTCTGGAGTTATTGCATTGGATTATATCCAAACGTCTAAAAATCTGGCAGATCCTTTTACTAAGGGTCTATCACGTAATGTGATAGATAATGCATCGAGGGAGATGGGTATGAGACCCACAATATGAGTTGTTCACAGTGGTAACCTATTCTTTGTGATCGGAGATCCCGTGAATTAGATGTGGAAGACAAGCTGTTGGTCAACTGGGAGGAGAGTACCCTTACTGTTAAAATACCACTCTATGAAGATGCAATTCTCTCCTAATCTGCATGGCAGGTTGATGTATATCTTAATGTGTTCTAAGTGGCTCTTTGAAGCAGAGATGTTGTCCTGCAGAACATCTTTTGAAGAACGCACCTATATGAGTCTGATTGTTAAACGTCACAATCTATGAGAGTAGGGTTCTCTCTACTAAACTCATGAAAGGTATCGGAGTATGACGCATAAGCTCCACCCGCGGGGAAGACCCACGGTAGCCACGTATCGGTCAAGGCTTTATGTGAAGCTAGATTCGCAGAAAACTTGCAGTTCAAGGCCCAGTCCACTGTTCAAGTTGCTTACTAGTGTAGCATAGGGTTCTAGGTGGAAGTTCAACTTAACAGTCTCCACTGTAGTACCGGTATATATAACAGTGTTTTGGAACCAAAGGCAAAATTTGTGTGCCTCTGGGATCTGGTGGGGGATTGCTGGAATTTTTGTCTATTTGGGCCTAGCCCAATAGCAGTTTCAGAAATTCCTAATAAATCCTAGAGGCCCACACAGCCCATTCGTGCAAGGCAAGAGGTGGAACTAAAGTTTAGTCCCACATTGCTAGTTTAGAGGGGGTTGGACCTCTTTATAAGGGAGGCTCCTTCCCTACTTGTATGAGCATGAGAACAAGAGGGACATCCACACGCGCTCCTCCTCTGCCGCCCGCCTCGCCACGCCACGCCACGCCTCGTCACGACGTGCCGCGGGTTGCGGGAATGAGACAAGCCGATGTCTAAAGTTTTGCCACGCACTACGGGTATACGAAAGGTCACTCGGGAGCTGAAAAGTTTTTGCTGTAGTGGATATTGAATACGAACGCTGCACCCTTCGGCTGCTGTCTGTTCGTTTCGTCTCCCTCGTTCCCTTCAGCTCCCGGCGATGCCCTCTCGCCTCCTTCTCTTGCGCCTATAAAAGGGAGGTCGCTCCTCTCAGCGAGACGCACCAGAACTTCTCCTTCCTCTCGCCACCGGTTCCAATCTCTGCGCTGCTGCTGTCTTCCTCATCCCGGCTTGCGGCGTGCAGCGCGAGTCGGGACAGTAGGCCTTCGAAACCGCACCTTTTGAGTCCTGTATGGGAGAAGGGTGATAAGGTTTTTGGGGATCACTTCACGCGACTACTGACTTCTTCGTCACGGACGCCCCGGACCCCGACGACTACTTCCCCGACGACGACTTCTTCCCCGGCGACATGGAGGACACCGATCCCAAGTCCAGTGCCTCTGCTCCTGCTGCTGTCTCGTACGTGTGCTTTGAAGGAAATATGCCCTAGAGGCAATAATAAAGTTATTATTTATTTCCTTATTTCATGATAAATGTTTATTATTCATGCTAGAATTGTATTAACCGGAAACATAATACATGTGTGAATACATAGACAAACATAGTGTCACTAGTATGCCTCTACTTGACTAGCTCGTTGAATCAAAGATGGTTAAGTTTCCTAGCCATAGACATGAGTTGTCATTTGATTAACGGGATCACATCATTAGGAGAATGATGTGATTGACTTGACCCATTCCGTTAGCCTAGCACTTGATCGTTTAGTATGTTGCTATTGCTTTCTTCATGACTTATACATGTTCCTGTGACTATGAGATTATGCAACTCCCGTTTGCCGGAGGAACACTTTGGGTGCTACCAAACGTCACAACATAACTG
Organism: Aegilops speltoides; assembly: GCA_021437245.1. Classification (NCBI taxonomy): domain Eukaryota; kingdom Viridiplantae; phylum Streptophyta; class Magnoliopsida; order Poales; family Poaceae; genus Aegilops; species Aegilops speltoides. The sequence continues at coordinate 522,827,898 of CM038143.1, read as the reverse complement.
GGTGATTATAAAGGAGTACTACAGGTGTCTCCAAAGGTACATGTTGGGTTGGCGTATTTCGACATTAGGTTTTGTCACTCCGATTGTCGGAGAGGTATCTCTGGGCCCTTTCGGTAATGCACATCACTATAAGCCTTGCAAGCAATGTAGCTAATGAGTTAGTTACGGAATGATGCATTACGTAACGAGTAAAGAGACTTGCCGGTAACGAGATTGAACTAGGTATTGGATACCGGCGATCGAATCTCGGGCAAGTAACATACCGATGACAAAGGGAACAAAGTATGTTGTTATGCGGTTTGACCGATAAAGATCTTCATAGAATATGTAGGAGCCAATATGGGCATCCAGGTTCCGCTATTGGTTATTGACCAAGAATAGTTCTAGGTCATGTCTACATAGTTCTCGAACCCGTAGGGTCTGCACGCTTAACGTTACGATGACAGTTTTATTATGAGTTTATAAGTTTTGATGTACCGAAGTTTGTTCGGAGTCCCGGATGTGATCACGGACATGACAAGGAGTCTCAAAATGGTCAAGGCATAAAGATTGATATATTGGACGGATATATTTGGACATCGGAAAGGTTCCGGATGAGATTGGGATTATACCGGAGATCCGGGAGGTTACCGGAACCCCCCGGTAAGAATATGGGCCTTAGTGGAAAGGAGGGAGAAGGAGCAAAGGAGGGCCCCCCCAAGCCCAATCCGAATTGGGAGGGGGGCCGGCCCCCCCTTTCCTTCTTCCCTCCCCTCTCTTCCTTCCCTCTCCTACTCCTAATAGGAAAGGGGGGGGCAAACCTACTTGGAGTAGGTTTGCCCCCCCTAGGGCGCGCCTCCCCTCTTGGCCGGCCCCCTCCTCCTCTCCCCCTTTATATACGAAGGAGGGGGGCACCCCATAGACACACAAGTTGATCTACGGATCGTTCCTTAGCCGTGTGCGGTGCCCCCCTCCACTATATTCCACCTCGGTCATATCGTCGCCGAGTTTAGGCGAAGCCCTGCGCCAGTAGAACATCATCATCGTCACCATGCCGTCGTGCTGACGGAACTCATCCCCGACGCTTCGCTGGATTGGAGCCCGGCGGACGTCATCGAGCTGAACGTGTGCTGAACACGGAGGTGCCGTACGTTCGGTGCTTGGATCGGTCGGATCGTGAAGACGTACTACTACATCAACCGCGTTGTCATAACGCTTCCGCTTAACGGTCTACGAGGGTACGTAGACATTACTCTCCCCTCTCATTGCTATGCCATCACCATGATCTTGCGTGTGCGTAGGAAATTTTTTGAAATTACTACGTTCCCCAACAGTGGCATCCGAGCCAGGTTTTATGCGTTGATGTTATATGCACGAGTAGAACACAAGTGAGTTGTGGGCGATACAAGTCATACTGCTTACCAGCATGTCATACTTTGGTTTGGCGGTATTGTTGGATGAAACGGCCCGGACCGACATTACGCGTACGCTTACGCGAGACTGGTTCTACCGACGTGCTTTGCACACAGGTGGCTGGCGGGTGTCAGTTTCTCCAACTTTAGTTGAACCGAGTGTGGCTACGCCCGGTCCTTGCGAAGGTTAAAACAGCACTAACTTGACGAACTATCATTGTGGTTTTGATGCGTAGGTAAGAACGGTTCTTGCTCAGCCCATAGCAGCCACGTAAAATTTGCAACAACAAAGTAGAGGACGTCTAACTTATTTTTGCAGGGCATGTTGTGATGTGATATGGTCAAGACGTGATAAGATATAAGTTGTTGTATGAGATGATCGTGTTTTATTGAAGTTATTGGCAACTGGCAGAAGCCCTATGGATGTCTCTTTGTTGCATAAGATGCAAGTGCCAAATAATTGCTTTACTTTATCGCTATACGATAGCAATAGTTGCAAGAGCAATAGTTGGTGAGACAACCATGTGATGACACATTGATATAGATCAAGATGATGAAGATCATGGTGTCGTGCTGGTGACGATAGAGATCATGACAGTACTTTGGAGATGGAGATCAAAGGCGCAAGATGATCATGGCCATATCATGTCACATATTTTGATTGCATATGATGTTTATCTATTATACATCTTATTCTTGCTTTGATTGACGGTAGCATTTTAAGATGATCTCTCACTAATTATCAAGAAGTGTTCTCCCTGAGTATGCACCGTTGCCAAAGTTCGTCGTGCCCAGACACCACGTGATGATCGGGTGTGATAAGCTCTATGTCCATCTACAACAGGTGCAAGCCAGTTTTGCACACGCGGAATACTCAGGTTAAACTTGACGAGCCTAGCATATGCAGATATGGCCTCAGAGCACGGAGACCGAAAGGTCGAGCATGAATCATATAGTAGATATGATCAACATAGTGATGTTCACCATTGAAAACTACTCCATCTCACGTGATGATCGGTTATGGTTTAGTTGATTTGGATCACGTGATCACTTAGATGACTAGAGAGATGTCTGTCTAAGTGGGAGTTCTTAATTAATATGATTAATTGAACTTAAGTTTATCATGAACTTAGTCCTGGTAGTATTTTGCAAATTATGTTGATCAATAGCTCGCGTTGTTGCTTTCATATGTTTATTTTGATATGTTCCTAGAGAAAACTGTGTTGAAAAATGTTAGTAGCAATAATGCGGATTGGATCCGTGATCTGAGGTTTGTCCTCATTGCTGCGCAGAAGAATTATGTCCTTGATGCACCACTAGGTGACAAACCTATTGCAGGAGCAGATGCAGACGTTATGAATGTTTGGCTAGCTCAATATGATGACTACTTGATAGTTTAGTGCACCATGCTTAACGGCTTAGAATCGGGACTTCAAAGACGTTTTGAACGTCATGGACCATATGAGATGTTCCAGGAATTGAAGTTAATATTTCAAGCAAATACCCGAGTTGAGAGATATGAAGTCTTCAACAAGTTCTATAGCTAAAAGACGGAGGAGAATCGCTCAACTAGTGAGCAAGTGCTCAGATTGTCTGGGTACTACAATCGCTTGAATCAAGTGGGAGTTAATCTTCCAGATAAGATAGTGATTGACAGAGTTCTCTAGTCACCATCACCAAGTTAGTAGAACTTCGTGATGAACTATAGTATGCAAAGGATGACGAAAATGATTCCCGAGCTCTTCGTGATGTTGAAATCAATGAAGGTAGAAATCAAGAAAGAGCATCAACTGTTGATGATTGACAAGACCACTAGTTTCAAGAAAAGGGCAAAGGGAAAGAAAGGGAAACTTCAAGTAGAATGGCAAACAAGTTGTCACTCCCGTGAAGAAGACCAAAGCTGGACCAAAAGCCTGAGACTGAGTGCTTGCACTACAAAGGAAGTGGTCACTGGAAGCGGAAATGCCCTAAATATTTGGTGGATAAGAAGGATGGCAAAGTGAACAAGGGTATATTTGATATACAGGTGTTTGATGTGTGCCTTACTAGTGTTTATAGTAGCCCCTGAGTATTTGATACTTGTTCGATTGCTAAGATTAGTAACTCGAAACAAGAGTTACAGAATAAACAGAGACTAGTTGAAGGGGAAGTGACGATGAGTGTTGGAAGTAGTTCCAAGATTGATATGATCATCATCGCACACTCCCTATACTTTTGGGATTAGTGTTAAACCTAAATAAATGTTATTTGGCGTTTGCATTGAGCATGAATATGATTTGATCATGTTTACTGCAATACGGTTATTCATTTCAAATCAGAGAATAATTGTTGTTCTGTTTACATGAATAAAACCTTCAATGGTCATACACCCAATGAAAATAGTTTGTTGGATCTCAATCATAGTGATACACATATTCATAATATTGATGCCAAAAGATGCAAAGTTAATAATGATAGTGCAACTTATTTGTGGCACTGCCGTTTGGGTCATATCGGTGTAAAGCGCATGAAGAAACTCCATAAAGATGGATTTTCGGAATCACTTAGTTATGAATCATTTGATACTTGCGAACCGTGCCTTTTGGGCAAGTTGACTAAAACTCCGTTCTTCGGAACAATGGAACGAGCTACTGACTTGTTGGAAATAATACATACTGATGTATGCAGACCAATGAGTATGAAGGCTCGTGGCAAGTATCGTTATTTTCTAACCTTCACAGATGATTTGAGCAGATATGGGTATATCTACTTGATGAAACATAAGTCTGAAATAGTTGAAAGGTTCAAAGAATTTCAGAGTGAAGTGGAAAAATCATCGTAACAAGAAAATAAAATTTTTGTGATCTGATCGCGGAGACGAATATTTGAGTTACGAGTTTGGTCTTCAATTAAAACAATGTGGAATAGTTTCACAGATCACGCCACCTGGAACACCACAACGTTATGGTGTGTCCGAACATCGTAACTACACTTTATTGGATATGGTGCGATCTATGATGTTTCTTACTGATTTACCACTATTGTTTTGGGGTTATGTATTAGAGACAGCTGCATTCACGTTAAAAGGGCACCATCTAAATCCATTGATACGACAACATATGAACTGTGGTTTAGCAAGAAACCCAAGTTGTCGTTTCTTAAAGTTTGGGGCTGCGATGCTTATGTGAAAAGTTTCATCCTGATAAGCTGAAACCCAAATCGGAGAAGTGCGTCTTCATAGAATACCCAAAGGTAACTATTGGGTACTCCTTCTATCACAGATCCGAAGGCAAGATATTCGTTGCTAAAAATGGATCCTTTCTAGAGAAGGAGTTTCTCTCGAAAGAAGTGAGTGGGAGGAAAGTAGAACTCGATGAGGTAACTGTACCTGCTCCCTTATTGGAAAGTAGTTCATCACAAGAACCGGTTCATGTGACAACTACACCAATTAGTGAGGAAGCTAATGATATTGATCATGAAACTTCAGATCAAGTTTCTACTGAACCTCGTAGGTCTACCAGAGTAAGATCCGCACCAGAGTGGTACGGCAATCCTATTCTGGAAGTCATGTTACTTGACCATGACGAACCTATGAACTATGAAGAAGCGATGATGAGCCCAGATTCCACAAAATGGCTGGAGGCCATGAAATCTGAGATAGGATCCATGTATGAGAACAAAGTGTGGACTTTGGTGGACTTGCCCGATGATTGGCAAACCATAAGAAATAAATGGATCTTCAAGAGGAAGACGAACGTTGATAGTAGTGTTACTATCTACAAAGCTCGACTTGTCGAAAAAGGTTTTTCGACAAGTTCAAGATGTTGAATACAATGAGATTTTCTCACTCGTAACGATGCTTAAGTCTGTCCGAATCATGTTACCAATTGCCACATTTTATGAAATCTGGCAAATGGATGTCAAAACTGCATTCCTTAATGGATTTATTAAAGAAGAGTTGTATATGATGCAACCAGAAGGTTTTGTCAATCCTAAAGATGCTAACAAAGTGTGCAAGCTCCAGCAATCCATCAATGGACTGGTGCAAGCATCTCGGAGTTGGAATATACGCTTTGATGAGTTGATCAAAGCATATGGTTTTATACAGACTTTTGGAAAGGCCTGTATTTACAAGAAAGTGAGTGGGAGCACTACAGCATTTCTGATAAGTATATGTGAATGACATATTGTTGATCGGAAATAATGTAGAATTATTCTGCAAAGCATAAAGGAGTGTTTGACAGGAGTTTTTCAAAGAAAGACCTCGGTGAAGCTGCTTACATATTGAGCATCAAGATCTATAGAGATAGATCGAGACGCTTGATAAGTTTTTTCAATAAGTACATACCTTGACAAAGATTTTGAAGTAGTTCAAAATGAATAGTCAAAGAAAGAGTTTTTGCCTGTGTTACAAGGTGTGAAATTGAGTAAGACTCAAAGCCCGACCACGGCAGAAAATAGAAAAGAGAATGAAAGTCATTCCCTATGCCTCAGTCATAGGTTCTATAAAGTATGCTATGATATGTACCAGACCTATTGTTTACCTTGCTCTGGATTTGGCAAGGGAGTACAATAGTGATCTAGGAGTAGATCACTGGACATTGGTCAAGAATATCCTTAGTGAGGACTAAGGAAATATTTCTCGATTATGGAGGTGATAAAAGAGCCCGTCGTAAAGAGTTACATCGGTGCAAGCTTTTACACCGATCCAGATGACTCTAAGTCTCAATCTGGATACATATTGAAAGTGGGAGCAATTAGCTAGAGTAGCTCCGCACAGAGCATTGTAGACATAGAATAATATTTGCAAAATACATATAGCTCTGAATGTGACAGACCCGTTGACTAAGCTTCTCTCACGAGCAAAACATGATCACACCTTAGTACTCTTTGGGTGTTAATCACATAAGCGATGTGAACTAGATTATTGACTCTAGTAAACCCTTTGGGTGTTGGTCACATGACGATGTGAACTATGGGTGTTAAACATATACAGATATGAATATTGGTGTTAAATCACATGGTGATGTGAACTAGATTATTGACTCTAGTGCAAGTGGGAGACTGAAGGAAATATGCCCTAGAGGCAATAATAAAGTTATTATTTATTTCCTTATTTCATGATAAATGTTTATTATTCATGCTAGAATTGTATTAACCGGAAACATAATACATGTGTGAATACATAGACAAACATAGTGTCACTAGTATGCCTCTACTTGACTAGCTCGTTGAATCAAAGATGGTTAAGTCTCCTAGCCATAGACATGAGCTGTCATTTGATTAACGGGGTCACATCATTAGGAGAATGATGTGATTGACTTGACCCATTCCGTTAGCCTAGCACTTGATCGTTTAGTATGTTGCTATTGCTTTCTTCATGACTTATACATGTTCCTGTGACTATGAGATTATGCAACTCCGCTTGCGGAGGAACACTTTGGTGCTACCAAACGTCACAACGAATCGGGTGATTATAAAGGAGTACTACAGGTGTCTCCAAAGGTACATGTTGGGTTGGCGATTTGAGATTAGGTTTTGTCACTCCGATTGTCGGAGAGGTATCTCTGGCCCTCTCGGTAATGCACATCACTATAAGCCTTGCAAGCAATGTAGCTAATGAGTTAGTTACGAAATGATGCATTACATAACGAGTAAAGAGACTTGCCGATAACGGGATTGAACTAGGTATTGGATACCGACGATCGAATCTCGGGCAAGTAACATACCGATGACAAAGGGAACAAAGTATGTTGTTATGCAGTTTGACCGATAAAGATCTTCGTAGAATATGTAGGAGCCAATATGGGCATCCAGGTTCTGCTATTGGTTATTGACCAAGAATAGTTCTAGGTCATGTCTACATAGTTCTCGAACCTGTAGGGTCCGCACGCTTAACGTTATGATGACAGTTTTATTATGAGTTTACAAGTTTTGATGTACCGAAGTTTGTTCGGAGTCCCGGATGTGATCACGGACATGACGAGGAGTCTCGAAATGGTCGAGACATAAAGATTGATATATTGGACGGATATATTTGGACACCGGAAAGGTTCCGGATGAGATTGGGATTATACCGGAGATCCGGGAGGTTACCGGAACCCCCCGGTAAGTATATGGGCCTTATTGGGCCTTAGTGGAAAGGAGGGAGAAGGAGGAAAGGAGGGGCGCCCCCAAGCCCAGTCCGAATTGGGAGGGGGGCTGGCCCCCCCTTTCCTTCTTCCCTCCCCTCTCTTCCTTCCCTCTCCTACTCCTAATAGGAAAGGGGGGCCAAACCTACTTGGAGTAGGTTTGCCCCCCTAGGGCGCACCTCCCCTCTTGGCCGGCCCCCTCCTCCTCTCCCCCTTTATATACGGAGGAGGGGGCACCCCATAGACACACAAATTGATCTACGGATCGTTCCTTAGCCGTGTGCGGTGCCCCCCTCCACTATATTCCACCTCGGTCATATCGTCGCGGAGTTTAAGCGAAGCCCTGCGCCGGTAGAACATCATCATCGTCACCACGCCGTCGTGCTGACGGAACTCATCCCCAACGCTTCGCTGGATTGGTGCCCGGGGGACGTCATCGAGCTGAACGTGTGCTGAACACGGAGGTGCCGTACGTTCGGTGCTTGGATCGGTAGGATCGTGAAGACGTACGACTACATCAACCGCGTTGTCATAACGCTTCCGCTTAACGGTCTACGAGGGTACGTAGACATTACTCTCCCCTCTCGTTGCTATGCCATCACCATGATCTTGCGTGTGCGTAGGATTTTTTTTGAAATTACTACGTTCCCCAACATTCTTATCTTTCCTGTTAGAAGTCCTGCAACAGTTCCTTGTTCTAGTGTTTGCCCTAGACGTGATAGGCTCTACTTCATATATGCATCTTGATCTACTGTCTACTCTAGAGATGATCGGTTCTAACTCATATATCCAGATATTATTTACCTTGTCTTTGTCAAATCGCATGGTTTGTTTTATCACTGCTATACTAGTCATGCATTACGAATGGCTAGAAACAGCAAATCGCTGTGAGGACAGGGATTAGGTGCATTTATACTGTCCTTAATTTCTGTTAATAAAATCATTCGGTAAATTGCTCATATTTCCAACAACATCACAATCAAAGAATATATGATAGCAGGTTTCATCTTCAGTGCAAAGCAGGCAATACTTGTGAACCACCTATTGTCTTTCAGCCAAGTTATCCATATATAGTTAGTTTCTAAAAAAAAATTATCCATGATTTAGTAACAAAGATGAATAGCAATTATAAGAACATATGATACATCGTTCAACAAAGAAAAAAAAAACAGAAGCAGCTTTGTTTGCATTCTGTTGAATAGCAAAAGCAAACATATGTGCATCAGGATAAACAAAAAAACTACTATTTCACTTATTACTCTAGCCATGCATCTTCAAAATCACGCAGATTTGTAAGCACAGCCGAAGCAAGCATGATGCACGATCTTTGTCAATAGATCAGCAAAACCATAAAGGTATCCTTGCCACTTTTAGCGTTAAGCTGCTCCACAACACAGAAAGCAATCTCCTTCTCTTCAGAACTACCTTCGGTAGCTTGGACACGGACGTCCTTTCGACATCCTCCCACATATATTCCCTTTGTGCAATGGCTAGGAAAAGGAAAACTTCACTTCGGCTTGCAGCTCATGCTGTAAAATATTGCAAGCCTAGAAGAGCAATCGCGTCCTTAGTTAGCCTTCTCTGTGGTATTTGTGATCAATGTGATGGTTTTTTCTTTGGGGACATTCTGAAAGCATAGCCAATTCTGTCGTAACAAAAAGAGTGGCCAGTTAAATTATCCAGGTCTAGCAGAATGTAACCTTGGTGCCAATTCTGAGGTTATTATTTCCGTTCTTCTACTGGGTCTAAATTAGACTTTGATGACTGTCCAAGACTTCGAGTCAATATGCGAATAGAATTTCCCTTCTTTTAGAAAAGAATAAAAGAAGAATGATGAATATACCCTGAAATGCCATATATAGTGCCCCAAAATGGAACCCGCTTGTAAAATCTGTTTGGGTCATGAATTCGACATGACAGTATTGGAATCAACATTCTCGCTTTAGTAAAAAAGAATAGTCCGATGTGTCTTGTCTCGCCGCTATTTGGTTGTGTAGGCAAGGAGTCTTCGACTGTCGATGTGTTTGAGGTATCGCTTGCTTTTGATCCGTATATGGCGGCACAATTGCGAATGAACTCTTTTGCCCCTAAAAATCTTCAAGTTTTGAGCACATTGTATGGAGGATGGAGCGTCGACGCTGTGGATGGGGAAAAGGGAGCACGAGGAGGGTGGACGTGAAGGAGTGGACCTGATCGACAAGAGGATATGAGGCTAGCGGGGTTTGCTGTTGGACCTCGGCTCAGTGGGGCACACCTCAGCCTGCTACTGCTACTGGCGGAGCTCGGCACGTTGCTGTTGGGGATGGGGATTTCGGCTATTTTCTATTAAACCACTTTTGAAAAAAAAATCAGATTTCTGATGAATTTTAGAAAATGTTCACAAATTCATAAAAATCATTCACAAAAATTTAAAAATGTTTGAAAATTTAATAATTCTTTATGATTATGAAAATGAATCATGAATTCTAAAAAATGTTCATTACTTTCTAAAAATGTCCATCTAGATTTTATCTAATCAGCTAGGTTAATCTCGTAGCTACGGTTGAAGATTTCCCTAATTCCATTTAGTGTTTGTCAATTTATTCGGGTCTTGGTCACTGTCTTCGTCTTGGTCTTCTTGTTCGCCCTACCTTTGGAATCTTTTTAACCTTGAAAAATGAATCTTGGTAAAGAAAAAGAGAGGGAGAAATAGGTAACCTTGAAACTGGGGGTGGCACATTATGGAAGTGGGTGCTCTGGATGTAGGCCCTTTTCATCTTTTTCTGGGCGTTTTTGGGTCCTGGACCGGGCCCACTCGATGGAGGCCCATTTGGAGATAGAAAAAGGCCCAGCACCGTGTCTGGTCATTCGACCCGGATCGGACCGCCTAAACAGAAAGTAGCTGCTTTCAGTTCTCTCTCTCAAAAAAAACCCTGCTCTCTCTCGCTGGCGGCAGCGGCGGACAGAGGCGGCGTCCCGGCGGCCGGCGGCGCTCCAAACAAGGTGACTCCTGCAACTACTTCCCTCCCTCTCCTCTCCGTCGTCCTGCTCCAAGTTCGATTCAACCCCGCCGCACGGACCACTATTTGTCCATATCCACTCCCCCCTCCCCCCGGCTTAACCGCGGCGGCGACCTCCCCCTTCACGGCGGCGAAGACCTGAGCTCTTCTCCCTGGTCCCTTCTCCGACGAGCCGCGCCACCCCTCCCCCTGCCTGCGCCTCTTCGCCCCCCCCGCGGCCCCCATCTCGCTGCTGCTCCCCGCGTCTGACGGCAGCCGCTTCTGCTCCCGGACCTCCCTCCCCAACGGCCAGCTGTTTCTGTGTCTGCTCGCTTTTGCTCCAATTCATGAAAATATATGCGGCATGTTCTAATCTACTTGTTCGATGGTGCCATTCACCATAGTTTTTGTCCCAATTTTAGGGAACACTTATATAAATTCGAAGTTTTGTCCATTACTCCAGTATTATGCTATTAAATGGCTGCTCGAATTCTTGTCTCCAATAACTGAGCCTCGTACCATGGTCTCAATCATACTACCGACAGTTCCTCAAACTGGAATGGAGCAGAACGTTGGTCAAGATAATAACATACTAGTATGATACCAAAAGTTCAAATCAAACTGTGATCAGGCCTATTACCTCTGTCTGCCTGTGCACGATTAATTTTGACTTGTAGGGGGCTTGCCAACTCTTCCCAGTCTAAAAATGGTGACTTGTGTTACAATCTGGTTAGAAAATTTAGCAAACCGACAAGACTGACTGGATACTTTGCCTCTATAAGATTGACAATTAATTTTGGAAGTTTGGTTAGTGGACGTTAATCTATGTGTATACCCGTTCCATTTCTCTGCCCTGTTGTAGGACTTAACTTTTCTGTTTTTCTTTTAAAGATGGATGCCACAGCCCTTCATTATGAAAACCAGAAGTTGGTGCAGCAATTGGAAGCACAGAAGTCTGAAATGCATGTGTTGGAAGCTAAGTTCAAGGAGTTGAGGAATGAACAATCTTCTTATGACAATACTCTGATTTCCCTGGATAAGATGTGGAATCAGGTTTTATCCCCTGAGTCTCATGTAAACTCTGTTTTATGGTTCTTTTCTGGTTTGTAATGCTCCTTACTAATATATGTTAATTATAGCTTGTTGATGATTTAATTCTGCTTGGAGTTCGATTTGGTGGCGGCTTGAACAATTTGCCTGCACTTGACCATGAAGAGTTGTCAGAAGGTTGCTGGCTTATTTGTTTATTTAACTGTTAGATGTTGCTTTGTGAGATGTGCTTTTTTGTTTCACTAGCGATGTTGCCTTAGCTGTTTGTGTGTTCTTTTTTGTTGCTCAGAATCTATCGAGTCATGTCCTTCTGAGGAAATTTTTCTCTTCATGCTCTTGAAGTCCAACAATTATGGAAAAAGGGACAACAATAGCTTGTTGGAATTCGCTGAAGAAGCTCTTGCTTTGCGCCGTTCGGCAACTCTTGCTCTCATGAGGTCCCTTCAAGAGGCTATTTCTGCACAACAGGCCAGAAGTGAATATTTTTCATTAGCTTTAAATGGAGAGAAGTCAAATGAAGGTAAAGACAAAAAGTAATATCTGGCTTTTCCCCTCCATTTTTTTTCAGTGCACCTTTATTATTTGCTAACTACCCATCTGCTTGAACTTTCATTATTTAATTTAGATGTTGTTGCTGCCATTCAGATGTTGTTGTTGCCCTTCAAAACCATAATGATCACTTGAAAGAGGTGGTTGGCAATGTCCGTGAAGCTATTTCTATTGTCAATGAGAAGCATAAAAGGTATCTGGATGAGATTGAGGCTTTCAAAAGCGGCTACTCAAAAGAATTGCAGGAAATCAAGCATCTTTCAGGTGTTAAAAATGTCATTCCTTTCCTCATTTGATATATTTGTTAAATTTTGTCTCGTGTGCATATCTGGGCATTCACAGTTATTATCTTCTCCGTAGTTACCAGATTCACTAAACCACCCTCTGAACCCCAAACCCCAATCTTGATTGGGGTTCGAGTTTGTTGCCAATCGGTAAGGATGCGCTGACCGATCGTTCAGGTGGACCATTAGATTCCAACCAAGGAGATTGAGAGAAAAACGGAAGGAATTGCCATGCAGCTATCTCATGTCAAGTAGATCGAGTTGAACGTCACCATTGGGTGCTCTCGAGTAGGTTGGCATGGTATGGGCTGCGGCTGCAGCCATAGCCATGAACCATGTGTGGATGAGGTGAGGAAGATGGTTCATAACCCAGGATCGTTTATGGGCTGTGTGGGCTGACTAGGCCCGTTTCTTGCTTTGCCTATTTTCCAATGCTTCTGTGTGCAGAACCATGTGCTACTTTAGTGTTTGTGCCTAAAGATCTAGTGTTCACAAACCCTAACCTCCGATTTGCTGAACCCTGATCTCTGATTTGCCGAACCCGACCTTCGATTCGCCGAACCCCAATCTCTGATTTGACGATCCCGACCTTCGATTCGCCAAACCCCGATCTCTGATTTGCCGAACCCGACCTTCGATTCGCCGAACCCCAATCTCTGATTTTCCGAACCCGACCTTCGATTCGCCTAACCCCAATCTCTGATTTGCCGAATCCGACCTTCGATTCACCGAACCCCAATCTCTGGCTTGCGAAACCTGATCTCCGATTCCCGAATCAGAGATGTACAACGCCTAGTGAACCCAATACAGGCTGAGGTAGCTAATCGTGAAGCCGAATAGCAAATCGCAAATCAGGTAACAATATACGAATGCATTTGGCTTAATTTTAAAACATACCATTTCCTTTTGTCATCTGGATGATTAAAAGTTGCCCCCCCCCCCTTTTTTTAGACTAAAGTACTGTTCTGTTGGCAAGGTGCGCAAACGCACAGCCAGCCCACCTGCTTTCGAGTCTCGGCTCGCATGCGTGATGCTCAAGGTTGCCTCTTCTATTAAAATATGCCACCATGGACTAGTCCTGGCTGGTCCCTTTTTTTTAAAGCTGCCCCTTTTCACAACAAGCTCGGCTTTGCATTCTTGACAAGATTGACCTTGCATCACAGTTTGCATATTCCATACGGAAATAATTTGTGGCATTTATTGTGCTAAAACTTGCTGCCAATACAACTGGAAGAAATGTACTAAGATATGTTAACAAACCCTTACCAAATAAAAAAAAAACTTGTTCAGTGCTTCCAGATTCTAAAGCAAAGCAATCCATATTCATGTGCTTATGCAGGAGAGCTAGAGGAAACCATGGCGGAGCTTGAGGAAAGTCGACGGAAGTTGGTTATTCTCCAGTTGCAGAGGCATGGAGGTTCGCTAATGAACATGTCTGGTCCAAACGCTGTGAATGGTGCTGTATCGGCTGATAAATCTTCAGACAAAAACATGGGCTGGGGAGATCTCAAAGATGCTGTTGAGGAAGCTAAGGTACTTTTAACCAGACCGAATTCCATTGCATATATGCTTTTTATATGCCTTATCTGCTCAGCATTCATCTTATAGTATAATTTGTCCAATGGAGGGCAGACCCTTGCAGGAGACCGCCTGTTTGAACTCCATGAGACTCAAGAGGATAATTTCATACTGTCTAAGCAGTTAGAAGATCTGCAGGTTGGCACCTTCTTTGTAATGGATGGCTAACATATTTGTTGTACTTTCAAGTTGTATCCTGGGTCTTCTTATTCCTATAATCTGCATTCTGGTGTTATGTGTGCAGGGTCAATTAAAAGACGACAACTATATTTTCACGTCAAAACCATATACAATTCTTAGCGATCAGATACATCATCTGAATGCTGAGATAGAACGATACAAGGGTTTGGTTGAAGTATTACAGGTAATATGCTTTTCCTCTGTTGTGCTGTTGTTTTGCAAGGTATTTTCTCTTGACCAGCTTTTCCTTTCTTTGACTTTAGAATGATAAGAACCAGTTCTTGCAAAGGGAGAAAGAAATGTGTGCAAAAGGAGAATCCGTCGACAATATTAAACAATCCATCACCGCTTATGAGGCCAAAATCGAAGAACTGGAACATCAGATTCTGAAATCCATGGCTGAGAAGAATGATCTTGAGATCAAAGTTGAGGAATCATTGCAAGATTCAGGTATTGAGGCCTGACTTAGTGGCTTGCTAAATCGAGATCTGGGTTAACCTCCTGCAGTGTAATATATACTTTGTTCTCAATTCCACCACTGTCTAGGTAAAAAAGACTTCAAGGATGAGATTCATGTCATGGCTGCAGCACTCTCTAAAGAGATGGAAATGATGGAGAATCAATTGAATAGATCAAAGGATGCGGCTTCTGAAGCACTTGCATTACGTGAAGAAGCTGAATCGTTGAGAACCTTGTTAGCTAAGAAGGTATGTCATTGATCTGGATCTATTGATGTTTCCAAACTGGATCTCAGTCTGCATCTGTTGCCATGTCTGTGAATGTCACTGAAACTTAACATGTTTGTACTTGGTAGTGAGATTGCCACAAGTGTGTAATGAAAAATAAATCATTTATGTTTCTTCATCGTGATTCCTGTACACATTTACTCACTTTGCATTGATTTTATCTGATAGGATATTTTCTGCATTCATATATCTGACATATAGACTAAGTACAAAGAGCAAGCACCACATACCTGAACTAGTCCATTCTTACCGTGTCATGAACTGAGTTGAACAAGGGGTTGGAAATGGAATAAGATGGATTAAGGTAGAATGACATTAGATTGAAGGGGTTACCAGTTGGGGTAGTAACACTAGAATAGCTGGTCAAGGGAAGTTTGTTTACTGATCGCCTTCTACAAAGAAGCAAAGTCATCACTTAAATAGTCGACTGCTAGCACATAACCAACTCAATTTAAACCAACCAAATCTAAAATATAGCATGTTCTAACAGATGCACATATGTGACTTTTTTGAGAAGTTTTCCAGATGCACAAGTATCTAAAACCTAGCTCAAGCAACCACCTCTGTATGTACGTTTACTTTTCCCAATATAGTATGCAGAAGTGTTTATGTTTGTCATTCAAAATATATTTGTCATAAAATTTATTCTATGTCATTTTTCTGAATATTTTATCTCTAAAGTATACAAAAAGTAATAGTTAATTAGGGGTATCAGAGACCGTGTCCGATCTCCAAAATGACAAGTGAAGAGAAAGGTTATATTATCTTCAGGTTATCTCTGCTTTATTAAAGCTGGGTTATTATTTACAAAAACAGGATTAACTCAATACTCTAGGGTATACTCATGTGTACTTTGATGCTGTTATATGCTTGCATTGTTACATGTTTTTAGGATCATTATTAGATCTTACAATATTATTCACAAACTATTTCTCTAGAGTTTATATTCTGAACTATACCTGAGAAATTCTGAATAGACCTCCAGCATAATCAAAACATCTGATGGAAGTATCTCCAATTTTCAGATCAGTGAACAGAAGGAAATATCTGATAGATACAACACACAAGTCTCTGAGATCAAGTCCCTCAAAGAATTGGTATGGTATCATGAAAATCTCTCGTCTTCTAATTGTGCTGACAGCCTGAGATATATATGCATTCTCTGAAAGTGTTTGATTTTCCCTTCACCATGGTTCTCTCAGCTCGGAGAAATTTTTGAGTTATTACACAAGCAATTATATCTGATTTGTTATTAGTTATTAGCGTAGACTCACCCAATAACTGGCCGAAGAAGCAACTTGGAGAGCAAGTAGCTTGGGCCTTAAGCCAATTATATATAAGGAAATATAAAATTAGTAACGTTAGGGTGAGATATGATCAAATAAGGTTACATCCGTCAAGATTATTCCTTGCTATCTCTATGTCCATTAGGTTACATGCTACCTGTGAAGATTTAGTCCTTGCTCTCTATAACAAAGCCATTCTTTAAGAAGAGATAGCATGCACCATTAGGTTACCCCTACTTGTCATTAAATAAGGTTAGTCCGTGCTTGATACCTGGTTTCTGAAAATATATTATGGATTAACAGTTAGTTCTTAGTCTTTCAAGCATTGGTGTATATTCAGCTTTTGCAACTAGCTACCTGCAATTGTTGTTATTTTCCAACTGTGGGCAAACAAATACTCCCTCCGTCCGAAAATACTTGTCAAAGGAATGGATGTATCTAGACATATTTTAGTTTTAGATACATCCATTTTTATGCATTTCTGAGACAAGTATTTCCGGACGGAGGGAGTATCTGGTAGTGAATATGCAACTAACAGTATGGCCCCTTAAATTTGAAAGAATTATGGGCAAGCAAACTCTGTTAGTGAATATGCAACTAAGAGAGGTTACATATATGAGCCTAAATATAAAAATCTTCCATTTTCTGAAGAAAAACAAGGAAGTATTGCCCTTCGATGGTCCGAAGCCAAGCTCTTGCAACTTTGCACTGTTGTCAGGATTGCCATTCATGTTTTCTGAATGAAATTTGAACAGATTGAGACGTTGGAAAAGGAAAATCAGGAGTTGGAATTTGTTGTGGATATGTATGGGAAAGAATCTTCTGAGTTGAGGTATGACTTGATTGTTATCGTTATCACTTATCAGTTGTGTTGATTTTTGATGATTGTGACTTATGCTATTCTCTTAGATGATCTCATAGTCCTCCGCCAGATTCTTGAAATTCTCTGTTAGAAAATGTTTTCTACTTACTTGGGATTTACAGTTTACCACACCTTGGGAACAAGAGATGAAGTTGACACATCCCTTTTCTTCTGAATAAACATGGTCTGCTGCATGCCTGAAAGAAGTCCATCTTTACTCTAATCCTCAATTTCAGCTATATACTTTACATATGAAAATTTGCAGTCAGTTAAATCTATCAAGTTGTTAAAACATGTGATTGTTAAGCTTCATGCAGCCAATGCAACTAAAAGTCCGAACTGATGGAAAGGGCTAGCCAATCCGCATACACACTTCAACACCCCCTCTCACGTGTGACACTGGAAGTCAACACATGAATAGACTGAGAGGTATGGCTCCAGAGGCCTATACATGGACACAGAGGGAGACTATACATGGACTTGAATTCGAGACCTTAGGCTCCGATACCATGTTAAGCTTCATGCACTAGCCAACGCAACCAAAAGTCCAAACTGATGGAAAAGGCTTGGCAATCAAGTTTTAATTTGGATGCAATCTGCTAACACTAGCTGACATAGGTTATGTGGCATTTGTAAATGCCGAAAGAAAAATATACTACTTTAGATCGCTGAAAATAAAGTGTTCAAAACGGCAAGGAATAAAAATCATATAAGCTAAGAACTCAACAAATGAAAAAAAAACATAGGTTGGTTACCTCTACGCTTTCCTCCATTACCAAATACCCATTGATTTCCCCTTTGAAAACGATCCATAGAATGATAGTCAATTCACAGCTTTCATGAATTTTACATACTAATATATTTTTCTTCATTCGTTAGATTCTTATTTTGCACTACTGTGAATCTAGGACAATTACAGAGATCAAGGAATCAGAAAATCGAGCTCGCAAGCAGGCTGAATATTTGAGAACTAGTCTAGAGGAACATAGTCTTGAGCTTCGTGTAAAAGCAGCAAATGAAGCTGAAACTGCATGCCAGCGAAGGCTTTGCATTGCTGAAGCAGAGCTGGAAGAGTTAAGGACCGATGTAGATGCATCTGAAAGGTCAGTTATCTTCTCCTAGTGACAATTCGATGTGTTCTCCAGTTTACTGGGACTGAAATAGTTCTCCAGTTTACTTGGATTGCTATTTCAAACGAGTTTTCCGTTGAGGGGATCAGGATGTTAATTATTGCAGTTGTTTCATCCTGGTTGCTGCTATTAATGATGTGAAAGATGTTGAGTGTGTTAAATATATACTTTGTCCGACCGGAATTAGTTGATGTTCAAACAGATGTATCTAGCATCGAAATACGTGTCTAGATACATCTGTTTGAACATTAATTAATTCTGGACGGAGGGAGTACTGTTTAATAGCGGTTAACATAGTCCTTTATAGGTTTCGAAACCACCCATTTTGCCGCTCAATGGCTAATACAACCCATACTTGCTCACAATTTGCATTGGAAATCCGAGCATATACACCTTGTTCCTAAATTCCATTTACTAAATTATTAACAAACTCATAGGCTCAAATTGCACAAACAAACTGGACCTTTTTTTCTGTTGCTGCTGTAAACCAGCCCAGGTGAAATCAGAACTGGCTAGGTTCCAGTTTAACTCCTGCAACTGGTTTCTGCATCTGCTAGTAATACATATATTTCGTGCCTTCCTGTCCTGTTTGGCCCACTAGGTTAAAACCTAATTAGACCTCAATAATCGTCATCTTGCTATCAAGTATTATCTAGTTCTAGTGATCAGTATAAACGAGCTTTTATATTTTCTTGGTACAACTTTTTTGTGACAGCTGGCAGTATATGTTATGTTTGTGAACCATTAGATATTTAGATATTTTATTGTTCAATGAGGACATGGTATTCTGTATCACCTCCGCAGCTTCATCCCTTGTATGATCTGTTTTGCAGAGATGTTCTGGAACTCAAGGAGGCAATAAGAATTAAAGAAGCGGAAGGAGATGCTTATATCTCTGAAATTGAGGTTAGCTCATTTTTAGTTTTCTTATCAGCAGTTTTTTTTTGTTTGTGTGTGCGAGTGTGTTTGAAAGCAAATGATGCTGTCACTACAGACAATTGGCCAAGCATATGAAGACATGCAGACACAAAACCAGCATCTTCTTCAACAGGTTGCCGACAGAGATGATTTTAACATAAAGGTGCGTATCTGATACCAGGGCAGCTCTTCGCTGCCAGCTTGCTGGGCTTTCTGTGGTGGAATCCGTGCTTCTGTCTCATGGGCGTTTCCCCTTTGCTGTCGGCATGGCACCCCCCTCAATATAGCAACATGCCACTAGGATCCTGTTACATGCTCCATGTGCACAAGCATGGTGACAGCTGCGGCTGTTGGGCTAGGTGGCCTGGTGTATTACTCTTTTCCCTTTTCCATCTCTATCTATTAGATAGTTACTCCAGTTGCTGCTACTTGTTGATTCATATAGCGTGTCCTTGCAGCACGTCTGTAGCACCTAGATGCTGGGGCAGTAGTCCAGTGCATCTGAAATTGCCTTATCACCTTGCCTTATTGCCTTATTAACCATGCACTTTAACCCCACACCATATTTATACTCTGTTGAATTGCCAGAAGAAACACTGTTTGCTTTTCTTATTGGTTCCCATCAGTAACTTGTTTCTCATCTAACAGCTAGTATCAGATAGTGTGAAGACAAAGCAAGCCTCTGCTTCCCTTCTCTCTGAAAAGCATTTGTTACAGAAGCAACTCCATCAGGTTAACAGTTCACTGGAGTCATCTAAACAAAAACTCTCCCGTGGTGAAGAGCAGGTAATCTCTGACTCATGCCCTATGTGTTATTTATGCTTTAATTTGCTGTCCGCGAACAGTAATTGAAAATCACGTCAAAGCAAATATTTATTGTATTAAGAAATATATTCTGTGTGTGTGTGTGTGTGTGTGTGTGTTTACCACTGAGCTGGTTTTGAAGTGTCTTTATTTGAATAAACCTTACAGATGAAAGCCTATGTCGCACAAGCTATAAAAACTTCTTCAGAGAACAGGCATCATGCAATTACCATTGAAAAGACTCTGCTGGAGGTATCTGACGCAGAGAAGGAGCTCAAGTGGCTTCGGTCCGCCGTTGGGTCCTCTGAGAAAGAATATGAGCAGAACCAGAAAAAAATAGCTGAGCTCAGAATGGAGCTGGAGCGTGAGAGGTTAGGCTTGCTGGTGTGGTGTTAATTTTTGTTTCCAAGTTTGTCTTGCTGTTCTGCCACCAGGGTTTGTTACATTCTTTTGCTATTTTATAGAAGCGAGAAGAGAAAGCTTGAGGAAGCATACGAGGAGGTGAAGAATGAAGTCATGGAGCTGACATCTGAGAATGAAGAGGCTACTATCCAGAAGCTCCAGGACGAGATAAAAGACTCCAAGGCTATTCTCAAGTGTGGCGTGTGCTTTGACCGACCCAAAGAGGTAACTCGCTGTTCATTGACCTTATTTTTGGATGATGCAGATTTGTATGTGACCCGAGATGGTAGAAGCTGAGTTATACATGTATTTTTATTTCCATGTGACTGAAGTTCCAGTTTCTCT
Source organism: Aegilops speltoides (assembly GCA_021437245.1). Lineage (NCBI taxonomy): Eukaryota > Viridiplantae > Streptophyta > Magnoliopsida > Poales > Poaceae > Aegilops > Aegilops speltoides. Next base: position 522,807,285 of record CM038143.1, on the reverse strand, counting down.
GTTATGCACTTAAGCCTGAAGACCACCTATTGCTGAATGCTGATTAGCCTTGTGTTCCTTGTTTGATTGTTGGCAGGTTGTGATCACCAAATGCTTCCACCTGTTCTGCTCAACATGTATCCAGAGGAACCTCGAGCTACGCCACCGGAAGTGCCCAGGCTGCGGCACCCCTTTCGGGCAAAATGACGTGCGGGAGGTGAAAATCTGAAGTCTCAGCAATGCTGCCTTGGATGACCTGGTAGTAGTTAGTTGGTATCTCTGGACACCATCATCAACCTGCTTTCCGTGCTTGTCTCTTGTAGATATGTAATGGTTTCCATTGTCCTGTGGGGACGCTTAGATCCAGTAAAAAAGTCATAAAACCTAAGTAAGATAAATGAGCAAGTAACAAAGAAGTGAAGAAGAAGTTTGTTGTAACTTTACCGCCTGTTTGATGTTTGATTGCTGGGTGATCTCTTGCCCCTACTTGAGGAGGCCATTGCAATGATGGTTTGAAGCGAGTTAGGAGTAAATGAGAAATGAATAGAAGGTGAAGATTGTTTCTGCCCTTGAAAAAGGTTCGTCAGCCAGGATATATGATGAACAACTACTCATCAATGGAGGTGACGGTTGATCACCCTAATGCATAGACCCAAGGAAGCAGAGTAAAACACCTTGATCATTGCATGGATCAGGTGTGTCTGCAGAGCTGCTCTGGCTGGAGTTGAGAAGCTCCTGCCCTGCTGCAGAACAAATGTACATGAAGATGAGCAAGCTTGACGGGCAATTCCTTCATAATTATTTGGCCAGCTTTTTTTTTTGCGAAAAAATTCTCGTATTACTCAAAGTTCGGTCTTACAATCTCGCCCAACTGCTGTCCGGTGCTTAGAAATTACGTATTTGGCAGACAAATCAAGCATAATCAAACTAGTAGCCTTCTCCTTATTTATTGTTTGGGCCACAGATTCCTGAGAATCACCATGGCCGTGGATTCCTGAGAATCAGAAGCTGGTTGTTTGTTCACCCTGCTGTCGGATAGCTGTAGAAACAGCAGGAGTTGTGAAATATCAATAATGTCCCTGAGTCATGATTGTTGCTTTAGCTATGTTCCAAAAAGAGAACTGGCATGAACCAACCAGCTAGATCATCATGGTGATGCATATGTCCAGAGGGCAGAGCTAGGCTCATCCAAAGTACAGTCCAGTCTGAACTAACTGTAAACCAGCATCAACTCTCCCCAACAACAAGTAACTGGAAACATCGACCAAAACGTCATGGTGGCAGTTTTGTTGTAATTCTAGCAGGAAATAGGGGCAAGGGATTAAAACGAGCCGTTTTCTCATCACCAAAATCGCTGAAGTCTTCAATTTTCAGAATCAGGTTCCGCGAAGCTGGATAGAAATCTGATGTGTTTGTTTTAGATTCTGATTTTAGAAGGCCTAGAATCTGAAATAGGCAGCTATAGCCCAAAGCCCCAAACAAAGGCCGCCTAAGTATGTGCACAAGACATTTGTGTTGTACGTTTGCAAAGCTTGAGTTATGTTTGCTAGTTGACTGTTCGAGATTGTACACTTGCATTTTCCTCTCTCTTTTTTTTTGACAAAACATTCGCAATGTGTCATTTGTTTCTGAAGATTATATTCGCTCAGGAGATTATGAACGAGGCACGGATTTTTATAATACAAGAGACTGCAGGGAAATATAAGAGCAGGAACAAGACTAAAACTAAGTGCCTAGCCTGCCCAAGACTGTAACACTTATTCTGAATATTCTTTACAGTTCTCTTTTCTTGCGGAAAGCTGCCGGCTGTTTTGTTTCTTAAGTGTAAACTCAGTTTTATTACATTGACGATCATCGCGACAGTTGAGACTATTGTAATACTCACTGTCTGATCCATAACAATGTGTGGACATTCCAATTTACTGTTCTTATTCAGTGCAATAGTCCTGGTGTTTGTGTTAATGCTAACAATGCACTGGAAATTCCAGTAAAACAGAGTATGTACTCGAAGTTCAGTTATCATTCTGTTTCTATATATGCTTGGTCGGAAGAGCCAACAAAATTTAACCATGCCAAATAATATTTTTTCTGGTCTATAAAAATTACAATCTCTAGCGGTGACAGGCTGTTATTCTCATTCGAATATGACCTTATTATTGCACCCAGTAAGCAGCCAGAAAGTTCATCCCCAGTTAAGCATAGAAAAGAAGAACTGCACTTCCAGTTTGCAAGTCTGCTGATGTAAAACAAACTCTAGAAGTGACAGGTTGTTAATGTATTATATCCTGATCCGAATTTGACCTAATCTTTTATACAGCCTAATCTTTTATACAGCCTCTCTGTTAGCTGACCCTCAGATTGGTTAGACGTTGACCCTATTAGCCAGAAAAGTCGTCCCTACTTCCATCACATCTTGCTCTCTCGGGTTCAAGGCCTCTGAATTTCAAGACAAGCACCTTGACAAGAATTATGGAACGGAGGGAGTATGCAGAAACACAAGCACCTTGTCGCGTGCAAAGATGGCGATCGCGGACTTGGGCTGCTGTGCTGGCCCAAACACAGTACCACCGTGTTCGTCGTGCTCTAGGCCACCTGCAGTCACTTTCTTCAGTTGCAACAGCCACCTCTGGAAGTCAGTCTACTCCTTAATGATCTCCCATACAATGACTTCAACGCGGTGCTGAAGAGCATGGTTGCACGCCGGCAAATCGACGAGCCTGTTGTTGTAACTGGTGTTGTGCCAGGATCATCCTACGAGAGGCTCTTCCCTAGTTGCTCCGCACATTTTTTTTTCTGTTCATCCAACAGCCGTCATTGGCTCTCAAAGGTATGAATCTGACACCACTCCAGTAGCCTCGGGCCCTTGGCCCCTTCACTATCTGACCGTTTAGAGGTACAGGCTCCTGGAATTTTAAGGATAAACCAAATTCCAGCATATGACATCAATGAGAGTATCATGTGTGAAAGAACCCCGGAGGTTTGGGATCAAATGTCGTGTTAAACAAGAACATAATATCTCCTGCAAAAAGTAAACAGGAACATAATATCTCCTGCAAACACTAAATCCTTTTGAATAAGATACGCAAATCATACAATGTTAGTTTGATTCCAGTGGGTAACAAGCAGCAGAATGCTATGCTCCTCTGGTAAGCACAATAAGATGCGCTGCCAGAAACGGTTGGAGGCACGCAGATCGGCAGTGCAATGCAGAACATGGTTCTTGCGCAAAGGAACAGAATCCGTCTCCGCCGGCGCTCTCTGTGAAACCAGCTCAGTTCTGCTTGCCGTCATTGCCGTCGGCACTCTCTACCGGCCGAATGGTCTGCGGGTGGGTCAGAAGAAAAGAAAGTGCGGTGAGCCGTGAGCGTGCATTGCGTCGAACAGGTTGCGCACATGGGGCAACGTATGGGTGGGTGGCAGTGGCAGAGACGAGACTAGTGTAGTGTACCATACCATGTCGGGCTTGTAGACGTTGTGGACGACGGAGGCCCCTGCGAGGAGGGAGGCCACCACGACCACCGATGACCAGGCCAGCGACGGGGTCCCCGTCGGCAGCCGCCCGCCGCCGAACTTCTTGCCGCCGCCGTTCATCTTTCCTCTCTCTCTCTGTGTCTCCTCCGCCGATCATGTTCCTCTTTCTTCTGGCTTCTGGGCCGTGTGAAGCCCACTCTTGATTCTAGGTACAAATTAACTACCTTTTACCAATTCTCAATGTGTCTAAAAAAACCAATTCTCAAAGAAAAAAATATCTATCATTTATTAAAAGAAGCACTATCTCAAAAAAAGAAACCTAAAAAAATACTTGAGGGGGAAGTACTCTGTTCCAGCCTGGAACTCTCTAAACTGAAACATCTAAACTTTCAACATGTTTTTCTTTAGCGAAAAAATGGTTTTGTCGCCCATAGGACCAAACTGGCCGGAGTAGACTTTCCGTATGATGTGTATTTGAGAATGCATTTTTAGACGATATATTAGGAATTGATTGATTACCATCTCGATTTGCACTGTATGGATGTGTCTTCCGGAAAATATGTACCCGTTGGCTCTCTGGCGCATATGCACCCGATATGCCCAAATAAATTGAATTTGCTGGAAAGGAAAAAAAATCTGTTTATTTCTTACAACAAACTCGATCTTATATTGTACTCGTATAAGATTTTCTGCCAAATAAAACCGTATCAACTTTAGGGGAAAAAATCAGGGACAAAAAGTGTGAATAGTAACTTCATTATAACGCGGACCGTGTCTTCGGTTCGGTACTCATGTTCGATAATGCATTGTACTCCCTCTGTTCCTAAATATAAGTCCTTTTAAAAATTTCTATATTGAAATATATATGGATGTATACAGACATATTTTATAGTGTAGATTCACTCGTTGTGCTTCGTACATAGTTCATATTAGAATCCCATAATATAAAAAGCGTTTTTTACACTACACTAGTGTTAGAAACGCTCTTATATTATGGGACGGAGGGAGTATTTAGGAACGGAAGGAGTAATACGCTCGCGTTGTGTGCTGCTGATTCTGTCCGGTGTAAAACAAAACCGGGCATTTTTCGTGTTCAGTTTTGACTATCTCTTGGATGTATATAGCGAGTGAAAGAGCCGTGCCTCTTCCTATAAAAAAGGTAAACAATAAGCCAGTTGGTGTGATAGATTCAGAACTGCATGCCTTTTATGAAGATGAGTTTTACTTTACATCACATGAAGTTTATTTTAAGATGCTCACTGCCCTACAACCATTCACTACCAACTATCACAGAAGATTATTTGCATGCAAAATTAGAAACGAAAGTGACAGAAAAAAATAGTCAAACAAACACAAAAGGCAGAACAGAAAGAAAAAAAAAGGGCAAGCAAACGAGATTACAATAATCTAGCTACACTACTGTCAAGATTGCTCGTCATGAATAATGTTTTTCTTACACAGCCGCCTCCTCCCCTAAAAAAAGCCTACGGTTCCTATGCCTCGTGGGTGGATCTTGGCCCAGGCGGCCCAGGCCATTGCGTGGGGCATGGGAATTTTTCTCAACCCATATTTAAAAAAAAATAGATTTGGCCCGGGGAGCAGCTCACTTCTAAGCGCAGTGTGACGCCCCCGATTCAACCGTACACTAATCATACACGCAATGTGTACGATCACTCGAGGGCTCGAATACATAAGCTCGAATACACAAGAGTCAGCGGAAGCAACAATATCTGAGTACAGACAGGAGTTAGACAAGTTTGCCTTAAGAAGGCTAGCACAAAAGCATCTACAATCGAAAAGGCAAGGCCTCCTGCCTGGGAGCCTCCTAACTACTCCTGGTCGTCAGCGGTCTCCACGTAGTAGTAGGCACCGGCGGTAGCATCTGGCTCCTGGGCTCCGACATCTGGTTGCATCAACCGAAAAGAAAAGGAAAGGGGGAAAAGGGGGAGCAAAGCAACCGTGAGTACTCATCCAAAGTACTCGCAAGCAAGGATCTACACTACATATGCAACATTATCAAAGGAAGGCTGTATATGTGGACTGGGGTGCAGAAATGTCAGAATAGAGAGAAGGCCTAGTCCTATCGAAGACTAGCATCTTCTGGAAACCACCATCTTGCAGCAAACAGGAGGGAGTAGAGTAGCATAAAGTAAAGTAGTAGTAGTGTTATCAACCTCGGCCAGAGATCCTTTCTCGACTCCCTGCGAGAAAGCAATCCCAGAGCCATACTATCCATTTCTCATCACAAGTATCCAGTTCTAGTTGTATCGATCGGGATACAACTCCAAGTGTCCGTTACCATAGGACAGGCTATCGATAGATGTTTTCTTCCTTGCAGGGGTGCACCAACTTACCCACCACGCTCGATTAACTCCGGTCGGACACACTTTCCTGGGTCATGCCCGGCCTTGGCTAAACAATACGCCGCAACCCGAGCTAGGCTTAATAGAGAGGTCAGCACGCCGGTCTAAACCTATGCCCCCAGGGGTCATGGGCCATCTCCCCGGGAACTCCTGCACGTTGCGAACGCGGCCGGTGAGCAGACCTAGCTACCTCCTCCAAAAAGGCAGGTGCTTACGCAGTCCAACCCGACGCGCGCCGCTCAATTGCTGACGTCTATTAACCTTCGGCTGATGTATACGACACAGAACGCCCATACTACGCCCACGTGATGGTTAGTGCTATCAGGCCAGAGGCCCCTCAGATCAAATATCCAAATCGTAGTGGATTAGGAATGTGCGGTAACAAGCACAGACTCACGAAAGATGTGACACCGTTGCCCCGCCTCGAGGACTTGCGGCAAGGGCTAAGAATGCCCGGTCACGCCTCGTAATTATCTCGCGGGCACCTTCCAGGTCAACCCGACTCCACATCACTCGCAATTATGCTCGCGCGGGTGATACGTCTCCGTCGTATCTATAATTTTTTATTGTTCCATGCCAATATTATTCACTTTCATATACTTTTTGGCAACTTTTTATATTATTTTTGGGCCTAACATATTGATCCGATGCCAGTGCCAATTCCTCGTCATTGCATGTTTTTGTTTCGCAGAAACCCAATATCCAACGGAGTCCAAACGGGATAAAAACGGACGGAGATTTTTTTTGGAATATTTATGATTTTCTGGAAGTAAAATCAACGCGAAACGGTATCCGAGGTGGGCACAAGGTAGGGGGCGCGCCCTACCCCCCCAGACGCGCCCCTGACCCTCGTGGTCCACCCGTAAGGCGGTTGATGCTCTTCTTCTGGTGCAAGAAAGATAATTTTATGACGAAGATCTGGGCGAAAGATTCACCCCAATCGGAGTTACGGATCTCCAGATATAAAGGAAATGGTGAAGGGGCAGAATCTGCCAACACAGAGAACGCAGAAACAGAGAGATAGATCCAATCTCGGAGGGGCTCTCGCCCCTCCCAAGCCATGGGAGCCAAGGACCAAAGGGGAAACCCTCCTCCCATCTAGGGAGGAGGTCAAGGAAGAAGAAGAAGAAGGGGGGCTCTCTCCCCCCTTGCTTCCGGTGGCGCCGGAACGCCGCCGGGGGCCATCATCATCACCGCGATCTTCACCAACACCTCCGCCATCTTCACCAACACCTCCATCACCTTCCCCCTTCTATATACAGCGGTCCACTCCCCCGCATCCTGCTGTACCCTCTACTTGAACATGGTGCTTTATGCTTCATATTATTTTTCAATGATGTGTTGCCATCCTATGATGTCTGAGTAGATTCCTATTGTCCTATCGATGATTGATGAATTGCTATGATTGGTTTGAGTTGCATATTTTATTGGTGCTGTCCTATTGTGCCCTCCGTGTCGCGCAATCGTGAGGGATTCCCGCTGTAGGGTTTGCAATATGTTTATGATTTGCTTATAGTGGGTTGCGTGAGTGACGGAAACACAAACCCGAGTAAGTAGGTTGTTTACGTATGGGATAAAGGGGACTTGATACTTTAATGCTATGGTTGGGTTTTACCTAAATGAATCTTTAGTAGTTGCGGATGCTTGCTAGAGTTCCAATCATAAGTGCATATGATCCAAGTAGAGAAAGTATGTTAGCTTATGCCTCTCCCTCAAATAGAATTGCAATAGTGATTACCGGTCTAGTAACATAGTCAGTTGCCTAGGGACAATTCCACAACTCCTATCACCACTTTTCCATACTCGCTATATTTACTTTAGTTGTGTCTTTATCTTAGCAGACCCTAGTTTTATTTCCGTGCTCTTTACTTTCTTGCAAGCTTATCCAAAAACACCTACAAAGTACTTCTAGTTTCATACTTGTTCTAGGTAAAGCGAACGTCAAGCGTGCGTAGAGTCGTATCAGTGGACGATAGGACTTGAGAGAGTATTTGTTCTACCTTTAGCTCTTCGTTGGGTTCGACACTCTTACTTATCGAAAGAGGCTACAACTATCACGTATACTTGCGGGTTATCAAGACCTTTTTCTGGCACCGTTGCCGGGGAGTCATAGCGTGGGGTGAATATTCTCGTGTGTGCTTGTTTGCTTTATCACTAAGTAATTTTTATTTGCTATTTTTAGTTGTTCTCTATCTTTAGTTATGGATATGGAACGTAAAATACCAAAAAAAATAGCTCTACTTGCTACTCATGTAGATGGGGTAACTCCTAAAACCCCCGATTCTCATTATGTGAGAGATATTATGTACTACTTTGATAATTCTGAGAAAACCCCATTCAACTTTATAATGGGAGACACGTTGGATCAACGTGAATACTTTAGGGATATCGCTCGACACAAAAAGGGAAACTATTATGGGATCAATTTATTATGTTGCGTTGGTATGCCTGGAATCTCTGCTTGAGATTTGATACTACTTGTTGCTCTAGGATGAAGGCTCCACACCTTCCCTTTTCATGCAAATATAATGATAATGAAACCTTAGCTTCTTATGCTAATGGTATATATGATTACTATGATGTGGAACAAATAGAAGAATTTGTTGCTTTTAAGGCTGCTTATGAAATTGAAGCTTTGTTTGAAAAGTATGAAGCTTTTGATGATAATGGTTATAGGCCGGAAAATCTTGCTATACTTGGATATTGCTATGAAAATTATGAATACAATTACTATATTAATACTTTTATGAAGAAAGTTAACGCTGTCCAAGAAGAGACTAATATTTTGCAGGAATCTATGGAAGAAGAAATTGATGAAACTGTGAGCTCATTGGATAAAAAAGATGAGGAAGAGAGCGAAGAACAAAAGGAGGAAGAGCGGATTGATCACCCGTGCCCACCTTCTAATGAGAGTAACTCTTCAACTCATACATTGTTTAATTCCCCTTCGTGCTTACCGAAGGATGATTGCTATGATGACTATTATGATCCCATTGATTATCTTGAAATATCCCTTTTTGATGATGCTTGTGGCCAAGATGCCAATATGAATTATGCTTATGGAGATGAACTTGCTATAGTTCCTTATGTTAAACATGAAATTGTTGCTATTGCACCCACGCATGATAGTCCTATTATCTTTATGAATTCTCCCGACTACACTATATCGGAGAAGTTTGTGCTTATTAAGGATTATATTGATGGGTTGCCTTTTACTATTACACATGATGATTTTGATGAATAATATGCATGTGCTTGCTGCTCCTACTTGCAATTATTATGAGAGAGGAACTATATCTCCGCCTCTCTATGTTTCCAACACGATAGAATTGCAAGAAACTGTTTATACTATGCATCGGCCTTTACTATGTGTGCATGAATTGTTCTTTTATGACATGCCGATGCATAGGAAGAGAGTTAGACTTTGTTGTTTCATGATATATGTTACTTTGTGCTCACTACTAAATTACAAATCATTGTTAATTAAAATTGGCTTTGATATACCTTGGGATCCGGGTGGATTCATTACTTGAGCACTATATGCCTAGCTTAATGGCTTTAAAGAAAGCGCTGCCAGGGAGACAACCCGGAAGTTTTAGAGAGTCATTTATTTCTGTTGAGTGCTTTCATATAGTTTAAAAACAACAAAAATAAAGAGGGGAACCCAAAACTTTTCAAAAAGGAAAGTGAAAGTGAGAAAGACAAGCATTGTTGAAGTGGGAGCTAGCCTTGGATGTTGTTCATGCTCATGGAAACTTTGTGAATCTTGATTACAGAAACTTTTCAACAAAAATAATTATCCTCTTGTACAATTCCATTGTATTATAAAAATAATGTGCCAAGGTTTGCCTTTAGGATGTTTACAATGCTTGTTGGTTTGTACGGTGCAGGACAGAAACTTTTGCTGTAGTGCGCGATTTTACATTTTTACCTGGAATGTCATTTGGTTCTGATTCTTTTTGCAATGTCTTGCTATACAACTTATTTATTTTTCCTAACTTTGGTAGAATGTTTGGGGTACAAGAAGTATGGTGGATGTTCAGATTGCTACAGACTGTTCTGTTTTTGACAGATTCTGTTTTTGATGCATAGTTTGCTTGTTTTGATGAAACTATCAATTTATATTAGTGGATTAAGCCATGAAAAAGTTATATTACAGTAGACAAAATGCAAAAACAAAATATGAATTGGTTTGCAACATTACTTAGAGTGGTGATTTGCTTTATTATACTAACGGATCTTACCGAGTTTTCTGTTGAAGTTTTGTGTGGACGTAGTGTCTAATCGAAGATGTTTCGATGTGAGAAGAAGGAAGAGAGGCAAGAGCTCAAGCTTGGGGATGCCCGAGGCACCCCAAGTAAATATTCAAGAAGACTCAAGCGTCTAAGCTTGGGGATGCTGGGGAGGCATCCCCTCTTTCTTCAACAAGTATCGGTATGTTTTCGTATTCGTTTCGTTCATGCATTATGTGCAAGTCTTGGAGCGTCTTTTGCAATTAGGTTTTTATTTTTCTTTTATGCACCATGCTGGTATGAGATAGTCCTTGGTTGATTTATAGAATGCTCATTGCACTTCACTTATATCTTTTGAGTATGGCTTTATAGAATGCTTAATGTGCTTCACTTATATCATTTGAAGTCTGGATTGCCTGTTTCTCTTCATATAGAAAACCGCCATTTGTAGAATGCTCTTTTGCTTCACTTATACTTGTTAGAGCGTGGGCATATCTTTTGTAGAAAGAATTAAACTCTCTTTTTTCACTTATATCTATTTAGAGAGATGACAGGAATTGGTCATTCACATGGTTAGTCCTAAAATCCTACATAAACTTGTAGATCGCTGAATATGATATGTTTGATTCCTTGCAATAGTTTTGCGATATAAAGATGGTGATATTAGAGTTATGCTAGTGGGTGGTTGTGGATTGTAGAGACACTTGTGTTGTGGTTTGCAAGTCCCGTAGCATGCACGTATGGTAACCGTTGTGTGACAAATTTGAAGCATGGGGTGTTTTTTTGATTGTCTTCCTTATGAGTGGCAGTCGGGGACGAGCGATGGTCTTTTCCTACCAATCTATCCTCCTAGGGGCATGCGTAGTAGTACTTTGCTTCAAGGGCTAATAAACTTTTGCAATAAGTATATGAGTTCTTTATGACTAATGTGAGTCCATGGACTATACGCACTCTCACCCTTCCATCATGGCTAGCCTCTTCGGTACCGTGCATTGCCCTTTCTCACCTCGAGAGTTGATGCAAACTTCGCCGGTGCATCCAAACCCCGTGATACGATACGCTCTATCACACATAAGCCTCATTATATCTTCCTCAAAACAGCCACCATACCTACCTATCATGGCATTTCCATAGCCATTCCGAGATATATTGCCATGCAACTTCCATCATCATCATATACATGACTTGAGCATTCATTGTCATATTGCTTTGCATGATCGTAAGATAGCTAGCATGATGTTTTCATGGCTTGTCCGTTTTTTGATGTCATTGCTACGCTAGATCGTTGCACATCCCGGTACACCGCCGGAGGCATTCATATAGAGTCATATCTTTGTTCTAGATATTGAGTTGTAATATTGAGTTGTAAGTAAATAAAAGTGTGATGATCATCATTATTAGAGCATTGCCCCAGTGAGGAAAGGATGATGGAGACTATGATTCCCCCACAAGTCGGGATGAGACTCCAGACGAAAAAAAGAGAAAGGCCAAAAAAGAAGGCCCAAAAAAAGAGAAAAAAAACAAAAGAAAATGAGAGAAAAAGAGAGAAGGGGCAATGTTACTATCCTTTTACCACACTTGTGCTTCAAAGTAGCACCATGTTCTTCATGTAGCGAGTCTCATATCTTGTGCTTCAAAGTAGCACCATGTTCTTCATATAGATTGTCTCCTATGTTGTCACTTTCATATACTAGTGGGAATTTTCATTATAGAACTTGGCTTGTATATTCCAACGATGGGCTTCCTCAAATGCCCTAGGTCTTCATGAGCAAGCAAGTTGGATGCACACCCACTTAGTTTCTTTTGTTGAGCTTTCATACACTTATAGCTCTTAGTGCATCCGTTGCATGGCAATCCCTACTCCTCACATTGATATCTATTAATGGGCATCTCCATAGCCCGTTGATACGCCTAGTTGATGTGAGACTTTCTCCTTTTTTGTCTTCTCCACATAACCTCCATCATTATATTCTATTCCACCTATAGTGCTATATCCATGGCTGCGCTCATGTATTGCGTGAGGGTTGAAAAAGCTGAAGCGTTAAAAGTATGAACCAATTGCTCGGCTCGTCATCGGGTTGTGCATGATGGGGGCATTTTGTGTGACGAAATGAAGCATGGCCAAACTCTATGATTTTGTAGGATAAGCTTGCTTTTGCCTTGTTGTTTTGAAAAGACATGATTGCTTTATTGGTACGCTCGAAGTATTATTGTTTTTATGTCAAATGATAGACTATTGCTTTGAATCACTCGTGTCTTAATATTCATGCCATGATTAGACATATGATCAAGATTATGCTAGGTAGTATTCCACATCAAAAATTATTCTTTTTTTATCATTTACCTACTCGAGGACGAGCAGGAATTAAGCTTGGGGATGCTGATACGTCTCCGTCGTATCTATAATTTTTGATTGTTCCATGCCAATATTATTCACTTTCATATACTTTTTGGCAACTTTTTAGATTATTTTTGGGACTAACATATTGATCCAGTGCCCAGTGTCAGTTCCTGTCTGTTGCATGTTTTTTGTTTCGCAGAAACCCAATATCAAACGAAGTCCAAACGGGGTAAAAACGGACGGAGATTTTTTTTGGAATATTTATGATTTTCTGGAAGTAAAATCAATGCGAAACGGTATCCGAGGTGGGCACGAGGTAGGGGGCACGCCCTACCCCCCCAGGCGCGCCCCTGACCCTCGTGGTCCACCCATAAGGCGGTTGATGCTCTTCTTCTGGTGCAAGAAAGATAATTTTATGAAGAAGATCTGGGCGAAAGATTCACCCCAATCGGAGTTACGGATCTCCAGATATAAAGGAAACAGTGAAGGGGTAGAATCTGCCAACGCAGAGAACGCAAAACAGAGAGATAGATCCAATCTCGGAGGGGCTCTCACCCCTCCCAAGCCATGGGAGCCAAGGACCAGAGGGGAAACCCTCCTCCCATCTAGGGAGGAGGTCAAGGAAGAAGAAGAAGAAGAAGGGGGGCTCTCTCCCCCTTGCTTTCGGTGGCGCCGGAACGCCGCCGGGGGCCATCATCATCACCGCGATCTTCACCAACACCTCCATCACCTTCCCTCTTCTATCTATAGCGGTCCACTCTCCCGCATCCCGCTGTACCCTCTACTTGAACATGGTGCTTTATGCTTCATATTATTTTCCAATGATGTGTTGCCATCCTATGATGTCTGAGTAGATTCCTATTGTCCTATCGGTGATTGATGAATTGCTATGATTGGTTTGAGTTGCATATTTTATTGGTGCTGTCCTATTGTGCCCTCCGTGTCGCGCAAGCGTGAGGGATTCCCGCTGTAGGGTTTGCAATATGTTTATGATTTGCTTATAGTGGGTTGCGTGAGTGACGGAAACACAAACCCGAGTAAGTAGGTTGTTTACGTATGGGATAAAGGGGACTTGATACTTTAATGCTATGGTTGGGTTTTACCTAAATGAATCTTTAGTAGTTGCGGATGCTTGCTAGAGTTCCAATCATAAGTGCATATGATCCAAGTAGAGAAAGTATGTTAGCTTATGCCTCTCCCTCAAATAGAGTTGCAATAGTGATTACCGGTCTAGTAACATAGTCAGTTGCCTAGCGACAATTCCACAACTCCTATCACCACTTTTCCATACTCGCTATATTTACTTTAGTTGTTTCTTTATCTTAGCAGCCCCAAGTTTTATTTCCGTGCTCTTTACTTTCTTGCAAGCTTATCCAAAAACACCTACAAAGTACTTCTAGTTTCATACTTGTTCTAGGTAAAGCGAAGTCAAGCGTGCGTAGAGTCGTATCAGTGGACGATAGGACTTGAGAGAGTATTTGTTCTACCTTTAGCTCCTCGTTGGGTTTGACACTCTTACTTATTGAAAGAGGCTACAACTATCCCGTATACTTGCGGGTTATCAGTGGGTACCCCTCAGGATCGACCCATCTTTAGTAACATGGTTCAGTGTAAAGTCATAGTAATGATAGTAACTGTGTGTCTAAACATCAAGGGTAAAACCCGAGGAATCACCCCCGGTGAATTCCACTCGATGCCATCATCAAGGTGAATGTAAGAGGAATCACCCCCGAGGTTCACACTTGAGGGGTTGCACGACAGAGTCGTATCGGAAGTGGTTAAGGCAGAATCACCCTCGATGACCACGACCGAATAGCTACACTACAGGGTTAACATCAGAAGTGCTGTAGAGGTCTCACCCTCGGCACTCGATAGTAACCCAGCAGTGTCGAGCAACTAAGGGGAAAGTGATGTGCGGTGTCGGGGCCTGGTCTTTGATCCCGTTGATCGGGTCTTCGATGATGAAGCAGGGGCAACAAGGACAAGGTGGGGGTCACTAATGGATCACTAACCAATCTATACTAAGCAGTTTAGGATAAGCAGGTAAGGTAACAATAAGCAGGCTATGCATCAGAATAGGAGCAAACAATAACAGTAGCAAAATCTAATGCAAGCATGAGAGAATGGAATGGGCGATACCGAGATGATCAAAGGGGGGGGGGGTTGCCTGGAAGCTCCGCTGAAAGGGAAGAAGGGTCTGTTGGGGAACGTTGCAGAAAATTAAATTTTTCCTACGGCTTCACCAAGATCCATCTATGAGTTCATCTAAGCAACGAGTAAAGAGAGAAAGATTGCATCTACATACCACTTGTAGATCGCGCGTGCGGAAGCTTGCAAGGTGATGATGGAGTCGTACTCGAACGTGATTCAGATCACCGATGCCAAGTGCTGAACGGACAGCACCTCCGCGTTCAACACACGTACGGGACGATCGACGTCTCCTCCTTCTTGATCCAGCAAGGGGGAAGGAGAGGTTGAGGAAGACAGCTCCACCGGCAGCACGACGGCGTGATGATGGTGGAGAAGCGAGATCTCGGCTGGGGCCGCCAAGCTCTACGGAGGAGGAGATGTGTTGGGGAGGGGAGGGGCTGCGCCTTGGGATGTGTCTTCAGCAGCCCCCCCTCCCTCCCCCCCTTTATATAGGCCCCCAAGGGGGGTGGCCGGCCCCTTGTAGATCCAATCTACAAGGGGGGGCGGCGGCCAAGGGGGTGGAGTGCCCCCAAGCCGGGGGCGCCCCCCCCCTAGGGTTTCAACCCTAGGCGCGGGGGTGAGCCTAGGGGCGCACCAGCCCCTGTGGGCTGGTTCCTTCCCCTCTGCCCATGGAGCCCTCCGGGATAGGTGGCCCCACCGGTGGACCCGGGACCCTTCCGTGGTCCGTACTTTGCTGCAGTAACCCCAAACTTTCCCGATGGCGAAACACCACTTCCTATATATTATTCTTTACCTCCGGACCCTTCCGGACTCCTCGTGACGTCCGGGATCTCATCCGGGACTCCGAACAACATTCGGTGGTCACATACTTGACTTCCTACTAACCCTAGCGTCACCGAACCTTAAGTGTGTAGACCCTACGGGTTCGGGAGACACGCAGACATGACCGAGACGACTCTCGGGCAATAACCAACAGCGGGGTCTGGATATCCATGTTGGCTCCCACATGCTCCTCGATGATTTCATCGGTTGAACCACGATGTCGAGGATTCGATCAAACCCTCAGATGCAATTCCTTTGTCAATCGATGCGTTACTTGCCCGAGACTCGATCGTCGGTATCCCAATACCTTGTTCAGTCTCGTTCCCTGGCAAGTCACTTTACTCGTACCGTAATGCATGATCCCATGGCCAACACCTTGGTCACATTGAGCTCATTATGATGATGCATTACCGAGTGGGCCCAAGAGATACCTCTCCGTCATACGGAGTGACAAATCCCAGTCTCGATCCGTGTCAACCCAACAGATACTTTCGGAGATACCTGTAATGCACCTTTATAGTCACCCAGTTACGTTGTGACGTTTGATACACCCAAGGCACTCCTACGGTAACCGGGAGTTACACGATCTCATGGTCGAAGGAATAGATACTTGACATTGGCAAAGCTTCTAGCAAACGAACTATCCGATCTTTTATGCTATGCTTATGATTGGGTCTTGTCCATCACATCATTCTCCTAATGATGTGATCCCGTTATCAACGACATCCAATGTCCATAGTCAGGAAACCATGACTATCTATTGATCACAACGAGCTAGTCAACTAGAGGCTCACTAGGGACTCATTGGGTCTAAGTGTTCACACGTATTACGATTTCCGGATAATACATTTATAGCATGAACAAAAGACAATTATCATGAACATTGAAATATAATAATCTTTTATTATTGCCTCTAGGGCATATTTCCAACAGTCTCCCACTTGCACTAGAGTCACCAATCTAGTTACATTGTGATGAATCGAACACCCATAGAATTCTCGTGTTGATCATGTTTTGCACGCGAGAGAGTTTAGTCAGCGGATCTGCGACATTCAGATCCGTGTGCACTTTGCAAATCTCTATGTCTCCATCTTGAACATTTTCACGGATGGAGTTGAAGCGACGCTTGATGTGCCTGGTCTTCTTGTGAAACCTGGGCTCCTTGGCTAAGGCAATAGCTCCAGTGTTGTCACAGAAGAGTTTGATCGGCCCCGACGCGTTGGGTATGACTCCTAGGTCGGTGATGAACTCCTTCACCCATATCGCTTCATGCGCTGCCTCCGAGGCTGCCATGTATTCCGCTTCACACGTAGATCCCGCCACGACGCTCTGCTTGCAGCTGCACCAGCTTACTGCTCCACCATTCAACATATACACGTATCCGGTTTGTGACTTAGAGTCATCCAGATCTGAGTCGAAGCTAGCGTCGACGTAACCCTTCTGACGAGCTCTTCGTCTCCTCCATAAACGAAAACATGTCCTTTGTCCTTTTCGGTACTTCAGGATATTCTTGACCGCTGTCCAGTGTTCCTTGCGGGATTACTTTGGTATCTTGCAACCAAACTTACGGCAAGGTTTACATCGGTCCGGCACACAGCATGGCATACATAATAGATCCTATGGCTGAAGCATAGGGATGACACTCATCTCTTCTTTATCTTTTGCCGTGGTCGGTGGTCGAGCCGAGCTCAATCTCACACCTTGTAACATAGGCAAGAACCCTTCTTGGACTGATCCATTTTGAACCTCTTCAAAATCTTATCAAGGTATGTGCTTTGTGAAAGACCTATGAGGCGCCTCGATCTATCTCTATAGATCTTGATGCCTAATATATAAGCAGCTTCTCCAAGGTCCTTCATTGAAAAACACTTGTTCAAATAGGCCTTAATGCTGTCCAGAGTGTCGTATCATTTCCCATCAAGAGTATGTCATCTACATATAACAGAGAAATGCTACGGAGCTCCCACTCACTTTCTTATAAACGCAGGCTTCTCCATAAGTCTCAGATAAACCCAAACGCTTTGATCATCTCATCAAAGCGAATGTTCCAACTCCGAGATGCTTGCACCAGTCCATAAATGGATCGCTGGAGCTTGCATACTTTGTTAGCGTTCTGAGGATCGACAAAACCTTCCGGCTGCATCATATACAGCTCTTCCTTAAGATGTCCATTAAGGAATGCCGTTTTGGCGTCCATCTGCCATATCTCATAATCATAGTATGCGGCAATTGCTAACATGATTCGGACGGACTTAAGCTTCGCTACGGGAGAGAAAGTCTCGTCGTAGTCAATCCCTTGAACTTGTCGATAACCCTTAGCGACAAGTCGAGCTTTATAGATGGTAACATTACCATCCGCGTCCGTCTTCTTCTTAAAAATCCATTTATTTTCTATCGCTCGCCGATCATCGGGCAAGTCTGTCAAAGTCCATACTTTGTTTTCATACATGGATTCTATCTCGGTTTCATGGCCTCAAGCCATTTGTTGGAATCCGGGCCGCCATTGCTTCTTCATAGTTCAAGGTTCATTGTTGTCTAGCAACATGATTTCCATGACAGGGTTGCCGTACCACTCAGTGCGGAACGTGTCCTTGTGGACCTTCGGTTCAAGAGTAACTTGATTCGATGTACCTTGATCATCATCAATGATTTCCTCTTGGTTGGTGTGGGCATTACAGAACGGTTTCCTGCGCGCACCACTTTCCCGTTCGAGAGGTAGTACTTCATCGAGTTCTACTTTCCTCCCACTTACTTCTTTCGAGAGAAACTCTTTCTCTAGAAAGCATCCGTTCTTAGCAACAAAGATCTTGCCTTCGGATCTTAAGTAGAAGGTATACCCGACAGTTTCCTTAGGGTATCCTATGAATACGCATTTTCCGACTTGGGTTCGAGCTTCTCGGGTTGAAGTTTCTTGACATAAGCATCGCATCCCCAAACTTTTAGAAACGACAGCTTAGGTTTCTTCCCAAACCATAATTCATACGGTGTCGTCTCAACGGATTTAGACGGTGCCCTATTTAAAGTGAATGTAGCTGTCTCTAGAGCGTATCCCCAAAATGATAGCGGTAAATCGGTAAGAGACATCATAGACCGCACCATATCCAATAGAGTGCGATTCGACGTTCGGACACACCGTTTATTTGAGGTGTTCGGTGGGCGTGAGTTGTGAAACGATTCCACATTTTCTTAAGTGTGTGCCAAATTCGTGACTTAAATATTCTCCTCCACGATCGATCGTAGGAACTTTATCTTTCGTCACGTTGATTCTCCACCTCACTCTGAAATTCCTTGAACTTTTCAAAGGTCTCGGACTTGTGTTTCATTAAGTAGACATACCCATATCTACTTAAGTCATCCGTGAGAGTGAGAACATAACGATATCCTCCATGAGCCTCAACGCTCATTGGACCGCACACATCGGTATGTATGATTTCCAACAAGTTGGTTGCTCGCTCCATTGTTCCGAGAACGGAGTCTTGGTCATCTTGCCCAAGAGGCAAGGTTCGCATGTGTCAAACGATTCATAATCAAGAGACTCTAAAAGTCCATCAGCATGGAGCTTCTTCATGCGCTTGACACCAATGTGACCAAGGCGGCGATGCCACAAGTATGTGGGACTATCGTTATCAACTTTACATCTTTTGGCATCCACATTATGAACATGTGTAATATTACGCCGAGATTCATTAAGAATAAACCATTGACCATCGGAGCATGACCATAAAACATATCTCTCATATAAATCGAACAACCATTATTCTCAGACTTAAATGAGTAGCCATCTCGTATCAAACGAGATCCAGATACAATGTTCATGCTCAAACTTGGCACTAAATAACAATTATTGAGGTTTAAAACTAATCCGTAGGTAAATGTAGAGGTAGCGTGCGACGGCGATCACATCGACCACGGAACCATTCCCGACGCGCGATCGTCACCTCGTCCTTCGCCAGCTCCGTTTATTCCGCAGCTCTGCTGTGAGTTACATATGTGAGCAACGGCACGGTATCAAATACCGGGAGTTACTACGAGTCTTCGTAAGGTACACATCAATTACATGTATATCAAATATACCTTTGGTGTTGCGGCCTTCTTATCCGCTAAGTATTTGGGGCAGTTCCGCTTCGATGCCCCTTCCCTTGCAATAAAAGCACTCGGTCTCGTGCTTGGGTCCATTCTTTGACTTCTTCCCGCAACAAGCTTACGGGCGCGCAACATCTTTGCCGTCCTTCTTGAAGTTCTTCTTACCCTTGCCCTTCTTGAACTTAGTGGTCTTATTGACCATCAACACTTGATGTTCTTTCTTGATTTCAGCCTCTGCTGACTTCAGATCGAGAACACTTCAGAATGGTCTTTACCATCCCCGCATGTTGTAGTTCATCACAAAGCTCTTGTAGCTTGGTGGGAGCGACTGGAGGATTCTGTCAATGACCGCCTCATCTGGGAGGTTAATGTTCAACTGGGTCATACGTGCGTGCAACCCAGACATCTTCAGGATGTGTTCACTGACAGAACTGTTCTCCTCCATCTTACAACTGTAGAACTTGTCGGAGACATCATATCTCTCGACCCGGGCATGAGCTTGGAAAACTAGTTTCAGCTCTTCGAACATCTCATATGCTCCGTGATGCTCAAAACGCTTTTGGAGCCCCGGTTCTAAGCTGTAGAGCATGCCGCACTGAACGAGGGAGTAATCATCAACACGAGTTTGCCAAGCGTTCATAACGTCTTGGTTCTTCGACGGAGCGGCACCTAGCGGTCCTTCTAGGACATATTGCTTCTGGCAGCTATGAGGATGATCTCGGGTTCGGACCCAATCCGTATAGTTGCTGCCATCATCTTTCAGCTTGGTTTTCTCTAGGAAAGCGTTGAAGTTCATGTTGACATTAGCGTTGGCCATTGATCTACAAGACATATTTGCAAAGGTTTTAGACTAAGTTCATGATAATAAAGTTCTTAATCAAAATTATGAACTCCCACTTAGATTAGACATCCTCTAGTCATCTAAGTGTTACACGATCCGAGTCGACTAGCCCGTGTCCGATCATCACGTGAGACGGACTAGTCATCGTCGGTGAACATCTTCATGTTGATCGTATCTTCCATACGACTCGTGTTCGACCTTTCGGTCTCCGTGTTCCGAGGCCATGTCTGCACATGCTAGGCTCGTCAAGTTAACCCTAAGTGTTTTCGCTGTGTAAAACTGTCTTACACCCGTTGTATGTGAACGTAAGGATCCATCACACCCGATCATCACGTGGTGCTTAGAAACGACGAACTGTAGCAACGGTGCACGCTAGGGAGAACACTTCTTGAAATTTTATAAGGGATCATCTTATTTACTACCGTCGTCCTAAGTAAACAAGATGCATAAACATAATAAACATCACATGCAATTATATAGTTGTGACATGATATGGCCAATATCATCAAGCTCCATTGATCTCCATCTTCGGGGCTCCATGATCATCTTGTCACCGGCTTGACACCATGATCTCCATCATCATGATCTCCATCATCGTGTCTTCATGAAGTTGTCACGCCAACGACTACTTCTACTTCTATGACTAACGCGTTTAGTAATGAAGTAAAGTAGTTTACATGGCGTTCTTCAATGACACGCAGGTCATACAAAATAAAGACAACTCCTATGGCTCCTGCCGGTTGTCATACTCATCGACATGCAAGTCGTGAATCCTATTACAAGAACATGATCTCATACATCACAATTCATCATTCATCACAACTTCTGGCCATATCACATCACATGATCAATCGCTGCAAAAACAAGTTAGACGTCCTCTAATTGTTGTTTGCATCTTTTACGTGGCTGCGATTGGGTTCTAGCAAGAACGTTTTTCTTACCTACGAATCACCACAACGTGATTTTGTCAACTTCTATTTACCCTTCATAAGGGCCCTGTTCATCGATTCCGCTCCAACTAAAGTGGGAGAGCAGACACCCGCCAGCCACCTTATGCAACTAGTGCATGTCAGTCGGTGGAACCGGTCTCACGTAAGCGTACGTGTAAGGTTGGTCCGGGCCGCTTCATCCCACAATACCGTTGAGCAAGAAAAGACTAGTAGAGGCAAGTAAGATGACAAGATCAACGCCCACAACAAATTGTGTTCTACTCGTGCATTAGAGAACTACGATAGACCTAGCTCGATACCCTTTGTTGGGGAACGCTTGCGAAAATTAAATTTTTCCTACGGCTTCACCAAGATCCATCTATGAGTTCATCTAAGCAACGAGTAAAGAGAGAAAGATTGCATCTACATACCACTTGTAGATCGCGCGTGCGGAAGCTTGCAAGGTGATGATGGAGTCGTACTCGAACGTGATTCAGATCACCGATGCCAAGTGCTGAACGGACAGCACCTCCGCTTCAACACACGTGCGGACGATCGACGTCTCCTCCTTCTTGATCCAGCAAGGGGAAGGAGAGGTTGAGGAAGACAGCTCCACCGGCAAAGACGACGGCGTGATGATGGTGGAGAAGCAAGATCTCGGCTGGGCTTCGCCAAGCTCTACGGAGGAGGAGATGTGTTGGGGAGGGGAGGGGCTGCGCCTTGGGATGTGTCTTCAGCAGCCCCCTCCTCCCCCCCCTTTATATAGGCCCCTGGGGGGGCGGCCCTTGTAGATCCAATCTACAAGGGGGGGCGGCGGCCAAGGGGGTGGAGTGCCCCCCAAGCCAGGTGGGGCGCCCCCCCACCCCTAGGGTTTCAACCCTAGGCGCAGGGGGTGAGCCTAGGGGGGCGCACCAGCCCCCTGTGGGCTGGTTCCCTTCCCCCTCTGGCCCATGGAGCCCTCCGGGATAGGTGGCCCCACCCGGTGGACCCCCGGGACCCTTCCGGTGGTCCCGGTACTTTGCCGGTAACCCCCGAAACTTTCCCGATGGCCGAAACACCACTTCCTATATATTATTCTTTACCTCCGGACCCTTCCGGGACTCCTCGTGACGTCCGGGATCTCATCCGGACTCAACAACATTCGTGGTCACATACTTGACTTCCTACTAACCCTAGCGCCACCGAACCTTAAGTGTGTAGACCCTACGGGTTCGGAGACACGCAGACATGACCGAGACGACTCTCGGGCAATAACCAACAGCGGGTCTGATATCCATGTTGGCTCCTACATGCTCCTCGATGATTTCATCGGTTGAACCACGATGTCGAGGATTCGATCAAACCACGTATGCAATTCCTTTGTCAATCGATGCGTTACTTGCCCGAGACTCGATCGTCGGTATCCCAATACCTTGTTCAGTCTCGTTCCACGGCAAGTCACTTTACTCGCATCGTAATGCATGATCCCGTGGCCAACACCTTGGTCACATTGAGCTCATTATGATGATGCATTACCGAGTGGGCCCAGAGATACCTCTCCGTCATACGGAGTGACAAATCCATCCTCGATCCGTGTCAACCCAATGATACTTTCGAGATACCGTAATGCACCTTTATAGTCACCCGATTCGTTGCCAGACGCTTTGATACACCCAAGGCACTCCTACGGTAACCGGAGTTACACGATCTCATGGTCGAAGGAATAGATACTTGACATTGGCAAAGCTTCTAGCAAACGAACTATCCGATCTTTTATGCTATGCTTATGATTGTCTTGTCCATCACATCATTCTCCTAATGATGTGATCCCGTTATCAACGACATCCAATGTCCATAGTCAGGAAACCATGACTATCTATTGATCACAACGAGCTAGTCAACTAGAGGCTCACTAGGGACTCATTGGGTCTAAGTGTTCACACGTGTATTACGATTTCCGGATAATACATTTATAGCATGAACAAAAGACAATTATCATGAACATTGAAATATAATAATCTTTTTATTATTGCCTCTAGGGCATATTTCCAACAGTCTCCCACTTGCACTAGAGTCACCAATCTAGTTACATTGTGATGAATCGAACACCCATAGAATTCTGGTGTTGATCATGTTTTGCACGCGAGAGAGGTTTAGTCAACGGATCTGCGACATTCAGATCCGTGTGCACTTTGCAAATCTCTATGTCTCCATCTTGAACATTTTCACGGATGGAGTTGAAGCGATGCTTGATGTGCTGGTCTTCTTGTGAAACCTGGGCTCCTTGGCTAAGGCAATAGCTCCAAGTGTTGTCACGAGAAGAGTTTGATCGCCCCGACGCGTTGGGTATGACTCCTAGGTCGGTGATGAACTCCTTCACCCATATCGCTTCATGCGCTGCCTCCGAGGCTGCCATGTATTCCGCTTCACACGTAGATCCCGCCACGACGCTCTGCTTGCAACTGCACCAGCTTACTGCTCCACCATTCAACATATACACGTATCCGGTTTGTGACTTAGAGTCATCCAGATCTGAGTCGAAGCTAGCGTCGACGTAACCCTTTACGACGAGCTCTTCGTCTCCTCCATAAACGAGAAACATGTCCTTTGTCCTTTTCAGGTACTTCAGGATATTCTTGACCGCTGTCCAGTGTTCCTTGCCGGGATTACTTTGGTATCTTGCAACCAAACTTACGGCAAGGTTTACATCGGGTCTGGTACACAGCATGGCATACATAATAGATCCTATGGCTGAAGCATAGGGGATGACACTCATCTCTTCTTTATCTTTTGCCGTGGTCGGTGACTGAGCCGAGCTCAATCTCACACCTTGTAACATAGGCAAGAACCCCTTCTTGGACTGATCCATTTTGAACCTCTTCAAAATCTTATCAAGGTATGTGCTTTGTGAAAGACCTATGAGGCGTCTCGATCTATCTCTATAGATCTTGATGCCTAATATATAAGCAGCTTCTCCAAGGTCCTTCATTGAAAAACACTTGTTCAAATAGGCCTTAATGCTGTCCAGGAGTGTCGTATCATTTCCCATCAAGAGTATGTCATCTACATATAACAGGAGAAATGCTACGGAGCTCCCACTCACTTTCTTGTAAACGCAGGCTTCTCCATAAGTCTCAAGATAAACCCAAACGCTTTGATCATCTCATCAAAGCGAATGTTCCAACTCCGAGATGCTTGCACCAGTCCATAAATGGATCGCTGGAGCTTGCATACTTTGTTAGCGTTCTGAGGATCGACAAAACCTTCCGGCTGCATCATATACAGCTCTTCCTTAAGATGTCCATTAAGGAATGCCGTTTTGACGTCCATCTGCCATATCTCATAATCATAGTATGCGGCAATTGCTAACATGATTCGGACGGACTTAAGCTTCGCTACGGGAGAGAAAGTCTCGTCATAGTCAATCCCTTGAACTTGTCGATAACCCTTAGCGACAAGTCGAGCTTTATAGATGGTAACATTACCATCCGCGTCCGTCTTCTTCTTAAAAATCCATTTATTTTCTATCGCTCGCCGATCATCGGGCAAGTCTGTCAAAGTCCATACTTTGTTTTCATACATGGATTCTATCTCGGATTTCATGGCCTCAAGCCATTTGTTGGAATCCGGGCCCGCCATTGCTTCTTCATAGTTCGAAGGTTCATTGTTGTCTAGCAACATGATTTCCATGACAGGGTTGCCGTACCACTCTGGTGCGGAACGTGTCCTTGTGGACCTTCGAAGTTCAGTAGTAACTTGATTCGATGTACCTTGATCATCATCAATGATTTCCTCTTCAGTTGGTGTGGGCATTACAGGAACGGTTTCTGCGCGCACCACTTTCCCGCTCGAGAGGTAGTACTTCATCGAGTTCTACTTTCCTCCCACTTACTTCTTTCGAGAGAAACTCTTTCTCTAGAAAGCATCCGTTCTTGGCAACAAAGATCTTGCCTTCGGATCTTAAGTAGAAGGTATACCCGAGAGGGGAATTCGTCGCCGTCGTCATCATCAACCATCCTCCATCACCAATTTCATGATGCTCACCACCGTGTGTGAGTAATTCCATCGTAGGCTTGCTGGACGGTGACGGGTTGGATGAGATTTACCATGTAATCAAGTTAGTTTTGTTAGGGTTTGATCCCTAGTATCCACTATGTTCTGAGATTGATGTTGCTATGACTTTGTTATGCTTAATGCTTGTCACTAGGGCCCGAGTGCCATGATTTCAGATCTGAACATATTATGTTTTCATGAATATATGTGTGTTCTTGATCCTATCTTGCAAGTCTATAGTCACCTATTATGTGTTATGATTCGACAACCCCGAAGTGACAATAATCGGGATACTTCTCCGTGATGACCGTAGTTTGTGGAGTTCATGTATTCACTATGTGCTAATGCTTTGTTCCAGTTCTCTATTAAAAGGAGGCCTTAATATCCCTTAGTTTCCACTAGGACCCTGCTGCCACGGGAGGGTAGGACAAAACATGTCATGCAAGTTCTTTTCCATAAGCACGTATGACTATTTAGGGAATACATGCCTACATTACATTGATGAACTGGAGCTAGTTCCGTGTCACCCTATGTTATAGCTATTACATGAGGAACTGCATCCGACATAATTATCCATCACTGATCCATTGCCTACGAGTTTTTCACATCTTGTGTTTCGCTTATTTACTTTTCCGTTGCTATTGTTATAGCTACTACAAAACCCAAAAACATTACTTTTGTTGTTGTTATCTTTATTATCATATTACTTTGCTACTAAATACTTTGCTGCAGATACTAAGTTATCCAGGTGTGGTTGAATTGACAACTCAACTGCTAATACTCAAGAATATTCTTTGGCTCCCTTGTGTCGAATCAATAAATTTGGGTTGAATACTTTACCCTCGAAAGCTGTTGCGATCCCCTACACTTGTGGGTTATCAAGACTAATTTCTGGCGCCGTTGGCGGGGAGCATAGCTCTATTCTCTGAGTCACTTGGGATTTATATCTGTTGATCACTATGAAGAACTTGAAAGACGTGAAAACTACAATCTATCCCTCAACTACGAGGGGAGGTAAGGAACTGCCATCTAGCTCTGCACTAGATTCTCCTTCTGTTTTGAGTAAGCATGCGACACCTAAACCTACCACTGTTATGAATTTTGATATGTCGCATGTTATTGATGATGCCACTTCTGCTATGCATGATACTTATGATGAAACTACTTCTGTGCGTGATACTACTTTGCCATTAGGTGAATTTCTTGATGAACAACTTGCTAGAGTTAGGGGGGGTGGAATTTTTGAAGATGCTATTATTGATGATAGTGATGATGAAAATTCTCCCAATGATTATGAATTACCCGTTGTTCCCGAGGGTTATGTTATGAGTGAAGAAGCTGCTAGAGCTATCTTTGCTTGCAATGATAGATATGATCTTAAGAAATTATTAGCTAAATGGAAGCAGCAGTCTCTTAATGCTAGAATGAAACCTGACCCTGCTTTTGCTACTTCACCTATCTCGTATTAATTGATAAGGATTATGAATTCTCTGTTGATCCTGAGATTATTACTTTAGTTGAATCTGATCCTTTTTATGGCCTTGAATCTGAAAATGTTGTGGCACATCTTACCAAGTTGAATGATATAGCTACCCTGTTCACTCATGATGATAAATCTCGCTATTATTATATCCTTAAGATATTTCCGTTCTCGTTAAAGGGTGATGCTAAGACTTGGTATAATTCTCTTGCTCCTGGTTGTGTGCGTAGTCCCAGGATATGATTTATTACTTCTCTTCTAAATATTTCCCTGCTCATAAGAAACAAGCTGCCTTGCGGGAAATATATAATTTTGTGCAAATCTGTAGGATCGAAAGTATGTCTAGAGGGGGGGTGATTAGACTACTTGTCAATATAAAAATTTTGCCTTTTGACAAAGAACAGTTTTTGGCAGATTTACAATTATGATCAAGTCAAGCATCACCCTACACATGCAATTCTAGAGTATAGGCAGCGGAAAGTAAATTGCACATGTAGTAAAGAGAGGTGGAGAAGAGCAAACGCAATTTTGGAGACGCGGTGATTTTTCTCGTGGTTCCGATAGGTGGCGCTATCATACTTCCACGTTGATGGAGACTTCAACCCACGGAGGGTAACGGCTGCGCGAGTCCACGGAGGGCTCCACCCACGAAGGGTCCACGAAGAAGCAACCTTGTCTATTCCATCATGGCCTCACGCCCACGGAGGGCTAGCCTTACTCGGGTAGATCTTCATGAAGTAGGCGATCTCCTTGCCCTTACAAACTTCTTGGTTCAACTCCACATCTCGACGACGGAGGCTCCCAAGCGACACCTAACCAATCTAGGAGGCACCACCCTCCAAAAGGTAATAGATGTTGTAGATGATGATGAACTCCTTGCTCTTGTGCTTCAAATGATAATCTCCCCAACACTCAACTCTCCTCACTGATTTGGTTGTGGTGGAAGAAAGGATTGAGTGGAAAGCAACTTGGGAAGGCTAGAGATCAAGCTTCATATGGTGGGAGTGGAGCAACTTGATCTCAACACAAGGGTAGGTAGTTCTCTTCTCGAAATGTAAGGTAGGAGTGGTAGTTCTTTCGATGGCTCTCTCCACGAATGAAGAGGGGTGGAGGGGTATAAATAGCCTCCACACAAAATCCAACCGTTACACACATTTGAGCAATCTCGGTGGGACCGAAGTGGACAACTCGGTGAGACCAATAGTTCAAATAATGTGAGCGTTGGGATTTTCGTGGGACCGAAAATACAATCTCGGTTAGTCCGATTAGTGCAATGACAAGAGCATGCCAGTTTCGGTGAGACCGACTTCATCATCTCGGTGACACCGATTTGATGATGTATGTTTCTGAAGCTTGGCAACTCATGTTTCGGTGAGACCGAGTTCAGAATCGGAAAATCCGAGTTTACTAGGGTTTGGCTTATGGCTGAGGTGGTTCATCTCGGTGTGACTGAGTTTGGAATATCGGTGGGACCGAGACTACTTATGAGTGTATATGGCAATGAAAGTTGCTGATAGTTTAGGAGATGTATCACTAAGCACTTGAGCAACCAGATCATCATCATAACCTCATCACCTTTTAATAGTATTGGCTTTTCCTATGGACTCAATGTGATCTTGGATCACTAAACCAAAAATGGAGTCTTGAGCTTTTGCCAATGCTTGCCTTAGCATTTTGAGGGTCCACTTCTTGAGTCCTTGCCATACCCATATCAATGAACTCTCTGAAATGATTCTCAAGTAACTATTAGTTCAATGATATATATGTTGTTATTAATTACCAAAACCACCCGGGGATTAGTTGCACTTTCAATCTCCCCCTTTTTGGTAATTGATGACAATATATAGATCAAAGCTTTGACAAAGGATATAATCAATGAATAATATCGTCGCTTTGAGAAGTATGTGATAAGCAAGAGCTCCCCCTAAATTTGTGCATTATTTAAGATTTGCGTTTGAATGCAAATGCACAATCGATTAGGATCATGGGTCACTCTTCCATGTCACATACATCTTGGTGGAGCGCACAAAATGATAAGAATGAACAGCATGCACCCAATCACCAAGACATGAGTAAATGGTCATACGAGATAGGAATGGCATATGATAAGCATTAAGCACACATTAAGGCATAGTTCGACCAAGCACTCATTAAGGTAGAATGAAACGGAGTATCAAACACACTAAATGACTCGAAAACCAAAAGTATCTCAAAGAAACCGCAAAAGAACGAAAGAGCAAAAGCGCAAAGACAACAACACTCTCTCGCTCGAAGTCCTATGATCTATACAATTTCTCCCCCTTTGGCAACAAGTTACCAAAAAGTTCGAAAAAGCATAGAGCTAAGCGTCACTCTGGACTCTGCTTGGCGGCTCCGTCTGGGTTGATGTCGGAGTGGATATGACAACATGGCGAAGACTTCAGTGATGTCCGTGCTTTGGAGTAGTGGACACTTTGGAGCTGGAGCTGGAGTAGGAGCAATCTTTGAACTGTGGAGGTCTTTGAAGCTGTAGTCCCGTGTCGATCCATCGAATAGCAGCTGATCGGGGTCCTTTGGGAACCGGAGCAGTCTGTCGATGAGAATCCTGGACTAAGTCATCCTGCAACTCACGCATAAGCTCTGCCTTCTCCTGCTTTGCTTCCTCAATGTCTGCCTCGAGCTTGTTGACGGTCACTTGTACTTCAGTCAGCTTCATGTCCAGAGCGTAGATCTTCTCGTCAACAATCCTCTCTAAGCTCTCCTGAGACTGTACAATGCTGGCCAGGCGTTGTTCAATCCTTTGAGTAGCTTCAAGAATTTTCTCTCCGAAACTCTTTGGTTTAGCTGCTGCTGCTGCTTCCTTGTCAGCTTTGGCTTTCTTAGCAGCTGCGATCTTGGCTTGACCTTTAACAGATGTCGGATCCTCCTCATCCATCACAACAACATTGTCTTCATGCTCTGGCTGCAGCGGTAAATGTTCTCTATCCAACAAGAATGTGCCCGTGCCAAACTTGGCATTGATAAGCATCTGAATCTGCGGGGCAAATCCACATGACCTTTTCTCGTCACCGCGATTGCTCTTAATGGTCTCTACCATCAAGTCCATCACCTTGAAAGGTGCTCTCTCATCAAGTATGTGCAGCATGTTGATAGAGTATCCTCTGATCATGCGATCATCTCCAGATTTGGGCATCAAGGTATGCCTCAAAATGGTATTAGTGGTAGGTAAGCCTGCCTGGAGATGGTAGACTGAGCCGAGCTTCCAGATTCTCAAATCCTCTGCTGGAATCTCTTTGTACATGTTTTTCATGGATTCATGATTCTTCTTTGGAATCCCATATACATCAATATCATCTTCTCGTTGCACTGGAGCATTCAGAATTTCTGCCCATTCTTCAACAGAAGAAGAAAATCTTTGACCTTCAGTCATCCATATAATCTTTCCATTAGGGTAGAAGTGAGCTGTGGCATAGAATTGCATTATCATCTCATCGTTCCAACTGGTCAATTTCTGACCTACAAAGTCTGCAACTCCACATGCAGTGAAACTTTCATGCACATGTGGAAAGAAATCTCTGTGCTCTTCGCTGTCAATGTACTTCCAGTCAACATATCGGGTGTCTGCGACTATGGGCTTCTTGTCCATCAACACGGTCTCATAGAAGTCCTGCTGCTCTCTGGAATGTCTGCAATGGGTGTCTCTGACCTGTTCTCACTGTCACTAGCATCTGACATGGCTGACAACCTGTGAATAGATAAGGTGTAGGCAGAGAAGAAGAGTCATCACAAAATGCAGAAGTTTTTGCAAAAAATGAGTTCAAATTCTAGTATTAAGTTTTCACAGAAGACATTTCGGTCAGACCGAGTTTAAGGTTCGGTGAATCCAAAGTGTTAAACAGGAGCTTGGCACACCACTTTTGGTTTGACCGAAGTGGGTTTCGGTCCTGCCAAAAACAATAGGGTTTCACAGAATCTTCATTTTGGTCACACCGATTTTGCACAACTCGGTTGGACCGAAGGGTGCAGTGCAATGGCCATAGGCCAAATCGGTCATACCGAAAATATAAAATCGGTCTCACCAAGATGTGTTCGGCGGAAACCTAACCCTAAAACTTTTACTCGAATCTAGTTCAAACGAACTAATCTGGTGTACAGGAGGATTTCAATCGTGGCAAGATACTAGGCACTCCAAACGTGCATTGAATCGGAGATGGGAGCACGAGTGGGATCAAAACTCACCCTAACTTGGTGGAGTTTTTCTACGGCGGCAATGGCTCAGAGGAGATGGCCGTTGACGGCGACGGAGACCTGCGGCGAGGGCGCACAGGCGACGACGGCGACGATCCGGAGACCAAGGCGACGGCAGCAAGGGGTGTGGGGGCAAAACGTTTGAAGGAGGAATCAACGCGCGCGGCCCTCGGAATATATACCCCTTCGCTGTTGGTGGGACCGAGTTGTAAAACTCGGTGGCACCGAGATGGATAACTGCTAGGCAGTTATGCACTTCGGTCACGCCGAAAATCACAACTCGGTTTCACCGAGATGAAAACCTAGATCAGTCTAAATGCTTTCGGTTCGACCGAGTTTGAGTGAGTTGGTCTGACCAAAATCAATTAGAAGGTTTTGGAAATTAGCCCTTGACGGATGGGTGGCTCCGAGTGCTCCTCACCCGGAGGGTCCGAAAATGACTTGTTCAAAATTTGTGATGTAAGCATGAATAGAATTTGAGACAAGAAAGCATAGATAGCTAGGGGAGGTACTTAGGCATTCTTGTCCATCCATTTGGTCAGAAAAATCAAAACGACCAAAACAACAAATGGATGTCCTCGAATGGATAAAATCATGCATCCAACATGCTCACACAATAAGATAGCAAATGAAATATGTGTCAAACATGCACAACCAAAACTCTAGCAACTAACACACAATTTGTCGATGACTAGGTCATCTTTATATGAGTATATTGACTTAGGAGCCAAATGAGAACATTTAATCATAGGTCATACTCATCGTTTAAGCACAAGTGGGGTTACCACTTTTACATAAAGCATTGATGTGTTCACATCATTTGAAGATGCTTTAGCTCAATTTTTAGAGCAAAGCTCCCCTAGATGTGAGAACCCTTTTAAAGGGTCAAACTAACCTTGGGTTGTCGTAGAAGACTTCATGTAGATGTTGAAGATGTGGATGCTCAATGTTGATGGAGATCATCAAGAGTTGGGAGCTATCCTTTGGATTCGGGCACTTTCAATACCTACATGGGTTAGTCCCACAAGGAACAAACAAGGATATCCATGGACATAGATTGAAGTTCACAATAGATGATGTCCATGAAAGCAATGATTACCTTGTCCCTTGACTTACCAACAAGAGGGTTTGTGACTCCATGAACTAGTGCACGATGTGGAAGTTGATTGCACAAGTTTTTGCCAAAATGAATGTGAGTGAAGTATGTTGGCGGAGTCACCCTCAAGAACTTTCTAGTTCTTCTTCTTCGGGATCCACATCATCTTGATGGGAATCCTTGGGGTTGTAGTTGAGCTTGACGAAGTAGAACTTGACGTTTTCTTGGGAACCCACTTGACCATGGCTTGAGGTGCTTCAACAAATGCATCAATCTCCTCTTGAAGCTTGTCCTTGCCTTTTAGCTTGTGGTCTTGTGGTGGAAGGTCATCTTGAGCTTGTTCCACATTGGAAGAAGTAGGATCATACTTCTCCTTTTGAGGAACAAACTGTGGAGTAGGATATTGACCTTCTTCCCACTCAAGGCCTTCGGCGTTGAACTTTCGCTCAAAACCAATTCCTTGATTCTTCCGGTGCCTTCCTTGCTTGCGAACAATTTCCTCAAAGTTCTTGCTTCCGGCAAGGCTCTTGTAGACACCTTTCTCTATGATCCCTTTCAATAAACTATTTTCTTGCTCAAGTGTAACTTGGCTTGAAACATTGTTAGTGGAATCAAGAGAACTACTAGAAGCAACAACATTGGATTTAGCATGGTTATTGTTACTGCTAGAGGAAGAATTTTTCTTATGCTTGTCATGCTTAGTCTTAATGGGTGGCAAGAAATTAGACAAGAGAAGTCGTTTGGTAAGATATGAAGAACTCTTCTTTCGAAGATCGTCATTGATTGCTTTTAGAAACTCATGTTCTTGCTCTAGAGTGAGCTTCTCGAAGCGTAGCTTCTCATGAGATCTTAGGAGCTCTCTATGATCTTCTTGAGTTGTTTCATGAGCTAACTTAAGAGTGTTTATTTCTTTAGTTAGACGCTCAATCTCCTTCATAGCATTGTCATTCGACTCTTCTCGATTATAAAGACTACTAGCATGTTCATCGTTACTAGGCTCACTGGATTTATCATGCAAGAGCTCATCTTCACCAAGCAAGTCATCCTCATCACTATCGAAGTCAATGAATTCAGGGTGTGATACCTTGGGGCCTTTAGCCATGAAGCATCTTCCAATTCCCTCATTTGGTGAATCAAATAAGTCGTAGGAGTTGGAGTTGGAGGATACGAGAGCAAGACCGGCAACACCTTCATCTTGATCTGTAGTCGAGTCGGAGTGATAGCTTCCTTCGGATTGATTGTCGGAGTCGGGCCGGAGACCCATTCACCTACATGAGCTTGATGTTTTCTCCTTGTGTAGCTCCTTGATGACTTGTCTTTCCTCTCCGAATCCTTGCTTCTCCGAGAGGGTCTTCGTTCATAACGATCATCTCTGCTCCTTCTCTCTTTCCGAGGTGACTCATCTCTTGAGCTTCTTCTTCTTGGAGATTCTTCTCTTCTCTTGTGGGGAGCCGTACACTCATTTGAGTAGTGTCCGGGTCTTCCACAATTGTAGCAGTTTCGATCACGACTAGAAGATCTCTTTTCATCATATGATCTAGACTTTGAGCTTCTCTCTTTGCCTCTATTTTTGTAGAATTTGTTGAAGTTCTTGACCATTAGGCTTATCTCTTCATTGGAAACTAACTTGTCACTTGAGGTTGTGGGAGCATCACTTGTAGCTTTGTAAGCACCACTTGACTTGTTGTGAAGCTCTTCCTTATCCTTAAGTGTCATCTCATGAGCAACAATTCTTCCAATGACTTGGTTGGCTTGAGAGTCTTGTAGTTTGGCATCATTTGGATCAAAGTGCACACGGTGTCATACTTTCCATCCAAAGCTCGAGAATCTTCTTGATGATGAATCGGTCGGTCATTTCTTCGCTTCCTAAGCCGGCAATCTCATTTGTGATGAGAGCAAGCCTAGAGTACATTTCAGCGACTCCTTCACCATCCTTCATCTTGAACTTGTCAAGTCGACCTTGAAGAATATCTAGCTTTGATTCCTTCACGGACTCGGTACCTTCATGCATTTCAACCAAAGTATCCCAAATCTCTTTTGCATTCTCAAGACGGCTGATTTTGTTGAACTCCTCGGGACACAAGGCATTGAAGAGAATGTCACAAGCTTGAGCATTGTTCTGTAACATCCGCAATTCTTCCGGTGTAGCTTCGCGATCCGGAACCTTTCCTTCCTCGAAGAATTCACCTTGCATACCAACACAAATAATGCCCCATGCGGCTGGGTTATGACCAAGAATATGCATTTTCATTTTATGCTTCCAACTAGCAAAATTTGTACCATCAAAGTAAGGACCTCTCTGAAAATTACCCTCACTAGACGCCATACTCTCCTAGGTTGTGAAACCAAGCTTATGGAGTCCAATGCAATGGAAACCAATACAATGGAGACCAAAGCTCTGATACCACTTGTAGGATCGAAAGTATGTCCAGAGGGGGGGTGATTAGACTACTTGTCAATATAAAAATTCTGCCTTTTGACAAAGAACAGTTTTTGGCAGATTTACAATTATGATCAAGTCAAGCATCACCCTACACATGAAATTCTAGAGTATAGGCAGCGGAAAGAAAATTGCACATGTAGTAAAGAGAGGTGGAGAAGAGCAAACGCAATTTTGGAGACGCGGTGATTTTTCTCGTGGTTCCGATAGGTGGCGCTATCGTACTTCCACGTTGATGGAGACTTCAACCCACGGAGGGTAACGGCTGCGCGAGTCCACGGAGGGCTCCACCCACGAAGGGTCCACGAAGAAGCAACCTTGTCTATTCCATCATGGCCTACGCCCATGGAGGGCTAGCCTTACTCGGGTAGATCTTCACGAGTAGGCGATCTCCTTGCCCTTACAAACTTCTTGGTTCAACTCCACATCTCGACGACGGAGGCTCCCAAGCGACACCTAACCAATCTAGGAGGCACCACCCTCCAAAAGGTAATAGATGTTGTAGATGATGATGAACTCCTTGCTCTTGTGCTTCAAATGATAATCTCCCCAACACTCAACTCTCCTCACTGATTTGGCTGTGGTGGAAGAAAGGATTGAGTGGAAAGCAACTTGGGAAGGCTATCAAGCTTCATATGGTGGGAGTGGAGCAACTTGATCTCAACACAAGGGTAGGTAGTTCTCTTCTCAGAAATGTAAGGTAGGAGTGGTAGTTCTTTCTGATGGCTCTCTCCACGAATGAAGAGGGGGTGGAGGGGTATAAATAGCCTCCACACAAAATCCAACCGTTACACAGATTTGAGCAATCTCGGTGGGACCGAAGTGGACAACTCGGTGAGACCGATAGTTCAAATAATGTGAACGTTGGGATTTTTGGTGGGACCGAAAATACAATCTCGGTTAGTCCGATTCGTGCAATGACAAGAGCATGCCAGTTTCGGTGAGATCGACTTCATCATCTCGGTGACACCGATTTGATGACAGAAGGTTACAGAAGCTTGGCAACTCATGTTTCGGTGAGACCGAGTTCAGAATCGGAAAATCCGAGTTTACTAGGGTTTGGCTTATGGCTGAGGTGGTTCATCTCGGTGTGGTGAGTTTGGAATATCGGTGGGACCGAGACTACTTATGAGTGTATATGGCGGTGAAAGTTGCGATAGTTTAGGAGATGTATCACTAAGCACTTGAGCAACAGATTATCATCATAACCTCATCCCTTTTAATAGTATTGGCTTTTCCTATGGACTCAATGTGATCTTGGATCACTAAACCAAAAATGGAGTCTTGAGCTTTTGCCAATGCTTGCCTTAGCATTTTGAGGGGTCCACTTCTTCAGTCCTTGCCATACCCATATCACTGAACTCTCTGAAATGATTCTCAAGTAACTATTAGTTCAATGATATATATGTTGTTATTAATTACCAAAACCACCCGGGGATTAGTTGCACTTTCAAAATCGAAGAAGAGAGTCTCCCACAAGCTTGGGGGAGGCTTCTCCCATTACTTAATGCTTTGCATGATCATCCTCTTAAGAAAAATGAAATACTTGATATCTTTTATAATGGACTAACTGATGCTTCCAAGGACTACTTGGATACTTGTGATGGTTGTGTTTTCAGGGAAAGAACAGTCAACGAAGCTGAATTGCTATTGAATAATATGTTGACTAATGAAAATAATTGGAATCTTCCCAAGCCAATTCCTGAACCAATTAAGCCAACTCATGAGCCTATTCCTAAACCCACTCCGAAGAAGAGAGGTGTTTATTTCTCAGTCCTGAAGATATGCAAGAGGCAAAGAAATCAATGAAAGAAAAAGGTATTAAAGCTGAAGATGTTAAGAATTTATGGACGCCTCCTACTGAAGAAATACATGGTCTTAATATACTGCCTATTGAAGAACCACATTGTCTTGATAACCCGACACATGTAGTAAAGGTAAGTTCTCTCAATAGATATGATAAAGTTGAAATCCCCTCTACTAAATTTCATAGCCCATGCTTAGATGAATTTGATGACTTTATGGCTAGACAAGAAAGTTTTGATGATTATGTTGGTAGAGAGTTAAAGAATAATGCTTTCAAGATAGGACACGTGAGTGATAATATGGCTAGAGTTAAAGGTGAACTCAAACTCATT
Organism: Aegilops speltoides; assembly: GCA_021437245.1. Classification (NCBI taxonomy): domain Eukaryota; kingdom Viridiplantae; phylum Streptophyta; class Magnoliopsida; order Poales; family Poaceae; genus Aegilops; species Aegilops speltoides. The sequence goes on along the minus strand of CM038143.1, from coordinate 522,770,660 downwards.
AGCAAATATACTTCTATGGTTGCTACTCAAGCTAAGCAAGTACTTAAAGCTCAAAATGATTAGCTTGATGAATTAAATAATAAAAATGACTTTTCTGTTAGAGTGGCTACTAGAACTGGTAGAATGACTCAGGAGCCTTTGTATCCTGAAGGCCACCCTAAGAGAATCGAGCAAGATTCTCAGAGAAACAATTTAGAGGCACCTAGTTCTTACAAAAAGAAGAAAAAGAAAAACGATAGGACTTTGAATGCTTCTAGTGAACCTACTGTAGACACACCTGAGAATCCCAATGATATTTCTATTTCTGATGCTGAAACACAATTAGGTGATGAACATGAACCTAGTGATAACGTTAATGATAATTGAGGGAGTCCTGGACTAGGGGGTGTCCGGATAGCCGAACTATCACCGTCGGCCGGACTCCTAGACTATGAAGATAAAAGATTGAAGACTTCGTCCCGTGTCCGGATGGGACTTTCCTTGGCGTGGAAGGCAAGCTTGGCAATACGGATATGTAGATCTCCTACCATTGTAACCGACTCTGTGTAACCCTAGCCCTCTCCGGTGTCTATATAAACCGGAGGGTTTTAGTCCGTAGGACGAACAACAATCATACCATAGGCTAGCTTCTAGGGTTTAGCCTCTCTGATCTCGTGGTAGATCTACTCTTGTACTACCCATATCATCAATATTAATCAAGCAGGAGTAGGGTTTTACCTCCACCGAGAGGGCCTGAACCTGGGTAAAAACATCGTGTCCCTTGTCTCCTGTTACCATCCGCCTAGACGCACAGTTCGAGACCCCCTACCCGAGATCCGCCGGTTTTGACACCGACATTGGTGCTTTCATTGAGAGTTCCTCTGTGCCGTCGCCATCAGGAAGGATGCCTCATACCGTCTTTAAAGACGGCACCGTTGCTAAAGGAGCTTTGGCCATCGGCCAAACTCTCCGACTAGGTGGTTTTCTTATGACCGCCTGTTCGGCCGCCGTGCCGACGATGACTTCTCGGGTCATCAAAAGCAATCTTCATGTTAACTCGGAACTTGCCGAGCAGCTAGATCCGATGGAGCTCTCCTCCTTAAACGAGCTCTTGGATCGCATCGCCGCCCTGGGAGTCACTACAGACTACGATCAGATTGGGCCTAAAACCGATCTGAGAGAGATCAACTCTCCCCAGGCTACCCACCACGTTGCTGTGGTGGAGGAACAGTACGACGGCCCTTCTTTTATATTAAGGACTAGCTATGTCCGGATTCCCGACCCCTCCATGGGACGTCGATCAAGTCCTGAACCTAAATTCAGGCAGCGGGCTGGATTCATTGGACAATATCCAAAAACCCAAGCTTCCAAGTTCGGAAACTTTTCGGCCCTTGAGTCTCAAATTGGATGGGGTTCCGTTTAATTCCACCCGCCCACCAAAACATAAGCGATCTATCTCGAATCCGGCAAGAGCCCACTGAAACAGTACACCATTACTAGGCCAGATTCCTCCTGGTTATGGATAGGATAAAGGACTGCCGCGAGGAAGACGCAATTTCACTTTTCTGCAATAATTGCACGGACAAGGGAATCCTAAATTCCATAAGTCGTCGTGAAATTACACGCTTTGCCGACTTGGCGTCCATAGTACGAAAGTAATGTGCGACGAAGAGCGCGTGGAAAACCGAAACCAAATTTTGGGATAATCCGGCCCCGAATACAACCCTAGTCCGAAATAAAAGGGTGCATCATCGCCAGGCACCTGGGTTAAATACGAAAAAGCAAAAAACCCCTAAAGGGCACGGAACCGTACTGGAGGGATGGCTCAATGGACCCTGCAAAATTCATAGTACAGAGGGCACCACTCCAACTCATAGCCTTCGAGCATGTTGGATACTACGGCAGGTGGCCAAAAGTGGCGAAGAGCTTCTAGCTCCAGAGAACCAACCCAGCAATACCAAAGACGGTATTAACAGTCTTGAGACTTTCGCATCAAATAATATGCGAAACGAACACTCCATAGCCTTGCGAAGTCTACCAAGTAGCAACAATAAATCCATGGGTAACACGGCTATTACCTTTAACGCCAATGATTTAACCTAAATTCGAACAGCCCGAGCACCACCCGCATTGGTCCTCGGTCCAATAGTGGATTTGGCTTTACTTACCAAGGTACTCATGGATGGCGGCAGCGGATTAAACCTCATTTACAAGGAAATCCTTTGAAAAATGGAAATAGACTGGAGCCGCATTGAGCAAAGCAGCACAACCTTTAGAGGAATAATCCCTAGTCGGGAAGCATGCTGCATAGGAAAAATTACACTCAATGTGGTGTTCGGCTCGCCGGAAAATTACAGGTCCGAGGAGGTCATGTTCCAAGTGGCCCCGTTCAGCAGCGGATATCACGCTTTATTAGGGAGAGAGGCATTCGCAATTTTTCAAGCTATACCCCATTACGGGTACATGAAGCTCAAAATGCCCAGGCCCAACGAAATCATCACTCTTGCCAGTGATCTGGACATAGCACTCCGCGCCGAAAATAAGACAGCCGCACTAGCCCTCTAGGCACTATCCGAAGCCCTAGCGGCCGAGGAACTCACTGCGCTGCGCTCCACGGTGAACAGGGATGATGTGATACTCGATAAGAAATCCAAGTCCACCTCTTTTAAGCCAGCAGACGAAATAGTCAAATTCGAAGTCCATCCAACGGACCCTACAAAGACGGCATCCATTGGGGCACAGTTAAACCCTGATGTAGATGCCGCACTACGAGAATTCCTACGGGAAAATTGGGACATTTTTGCCTGGCACCCTTCAGACATGCCAGGAATCCCACGCCGGCTGGCCGAGCACAACCTAAATATCTTAAAAGGATTCAAGCCAGTCAAACAGGCTCTTCAGCGATTTTCCAAACCCAAGAGACAGGCAATGGGAGAGGAGCTAGCCAAACTATTAGAAGCCGGATTCATCAGAGATATAAAACATCCGGACTGGCTAGCAAACCTGGTGATGGTACCAAAGAAGGATAAATCCTGGCGCCTATGTGTCGACTTCAAGGACCTTAACAAGGCTTGCCCAAAGGATCCCCTCTCCCTCCCCCGCATTGATCAAATTATCGACGCTACCGCAGGGCACGATTCATTGTGCTTCCTCAATGCATACTCCGGCTACCACCAAATCAAGATGGTGGAGCCAGAACAAGCTGCAACGGCATTCATCACTCCATACGGCCCATTCTGCTTCAACACAATGCCCTTCAGGCTCAAAAATGCCAGCGCAACATATCAGCGCATGATTCAGACTTGTCTGGGAAACCAGATCGGCAAAACAGAGGAGGCATACGTAGACGATGTGGTCATCAAATCCAAACATGTCGAAACTCTAGTAGACGACTTGAGGCTCACATTCGACAATCTCCGAGCATATGACATTAAGCTCAATCCGGAAAAATGCGTTTTCGGCGTACCAGCCGGAAAGCTCTTGGGCTTCATTGTATCCGGTAGAGGAATCGAAGCAAACCCAGCCAAGATCCGAGCTCTATCACAATTGGATATCCCAAAAGACCTCAAACAAATACAAAAATTGACTGGATGCGTGGCGGCTCTAAGCCGCTTTATCTCCCATTTGGGAGAAAAGGCATTACCCCTTTATCGCCTCCTCCGGCACACCGAACACTTCGAGTGGACGGATGCCGCCACGGACGGACTCGAAGAAATAAAAGCCATATTGGCAACGAATCCGGTCTTGGCTGCGCCCAACATGGGCGAACCAATGTTATTATATATCGCGGAAACACATCAAGTTGTAAGCGCGGTGCTCGTCGTCGAACGAGAAACGAACGGACACAAGTTCCCTCTTCAAAAACCAGTTTACTATGTGTCCACCGTCCTAACTCCATGCAAGTCCCGGTATCCACACTATCAAAAGATAGCATACGCGGTGTTCATGGCATCCCGGAAGCTGCGACACTACTTTCAAGAGTGTTTGATAACAGTAGCCTCCGAAGTACCTCTTAATGACATTATAAACAACCGCGACGCAATGGGCTAGATTGCCAAGTGGGCCATCGAGCTCCTCCCATTTGATATAACCTATAAACCATGGCAAGCTATCAAGTCGCAGGTTTTGGCTGACTTCGTCGCCGAATGGACTGAAGCCAAACTCCCTAAAGAGTACGGCGCATATTCCAATTGGATCATGCACTTCGACGGCTCCAAAATGTTGGCGGGCCTGGGGGCTGGCGTCGTCCTGACGTCCCCAACCGGAGACACAGTCCAATACGTACTCTAGATAATGTACACGGACTCCAACAACGCAGCCGAATATGAGGCCCTCCTACATGGCCTCCGGATGGCGGTCTCCATGGGCATTAAACGCCTAGAGGTGCGCGGGGATTCGAACCTCGCGATATCCCAAATAAATGGAGACTTTGACGCCAAGGATCCGAAAATGGCAGCTTACCGTAACGCCGTCCTAAAAATGTCGGCTCGATTTGAAGGGCTCGAATTTCACCATATAGCCCGGGATAATAACCAGGCGGCGGACGTATTGGCACGCATCGGTGCAAAGCGCGATGCTGTCCCTCCCAACATCTTCCTGGAGAGGCTCTTCAAGCCATCTGTACTATGGGAAGGGGAGTCCGGAAACAACAATCCGGACACTACCGCACCACCCGACACCGAATATTCTGACACGATCGATGGTTCTGCCAATGAAACAACACCTTCAGCCCACGAAATAATGGCAGTCATTGCCACGTGGACCGAACCATTCCTAGCCTACTTAACTAGGCAGGAACTTCCCGAGGACCAAAACGAGGCCCGCTGCATAGTACGGCGATCTAAAGCCTATAAGGTCCATGAGGGAGAGCTTTATAAGAAAAGCACAACCGGAGTCCTTCAAAGGTGTATCTCCGAAGAGGAAGGGCGAAATCTTCTGGCTGAAATTCATGCCGGACTCGGTGGGCACCACGCCGCAGCCCAGACCCTTGTAGGCAAGGCCTTCCGTACATGATTTTATTGGCCGACGGCCCGGGCAGATGCTCAGGACTTAGTCCAACGATGCGTCGGTTGCCAGCTCTTTGCTAATCAAAGCCACATGCCACCCACCGCCTTGAAAACTATACCCATTACCTGGCCGTTCGCGGTCTGGGGGCTTGACATGGTTGGACCTCTTAAAGGAGGAACCCACAAGCAAAAAATACCTATTGGTCATGGTGGATAAATTCACCAAATGGATAGAGGCCATGCCAGTTAAGACGGCCGAATCCGGACCTGTGATAGACTTCATATCAGGGGTAGTACACCGTTACGGTGTCCCCCATAGCATCATCACTGATAACGGCACGAACTTCACGGCCGATGAGGTTAAACTCTGGTGCAAAAACATGGGCATCAAGCTCGACTACGCTTCAGTCTATCACCCTCAAACTAACGGTCAAGTCGAGCGAGCAAATGGTCTAATTATGAGAGGCATTAAACCCAGACTAGTGCGGCCCCTCAAGGAATCCAACACGCACTGGGTAGAGGAGCTCGACTCCGTACTCTGGGGGCTGCGGACCACACCGAATCGCACTACCGGATTCACACCATTGTTTATGGTATACGGCGCAGAGGCAGTTTGCCCTGCGACATAATTCATGACTCACCTCGCGTGCGCATGTACGAAGAAAGAGAAGCCGGGCCGGATCGGCAGGACAGTTTGGACGCCTTAGAGGAGGAGCGCGACGTGGCAAAAGCTCGTTCCGCATTCTATCAACAGCAGGCTCGAAGATATCAAAGTAGAGAAGTACGGGCCAAAACTTACAATGTTGGCGAACTAGTTCTCGCTGCGGACAAGAAAAGGACAAACTCAAGCCCAAATGGGAAGGTCCCTTCATCATCGACCAAGTCCTGACCGGCGGAGCGTACCGTCTGCGAAATGCATCGGATAACCGACTCGAGCCGAACCCATGGAACGCAGCCCGTCTCCGAAGATTCTACGCCTAGCGCCGGACTCCGAGTTCGTCTCCTTCCTCCGTCTACATTTTATACTTTAGCTGTCTTTTATTTCTCTCCTTCTCCCTCCTTTTTTCTTAAAGCCTTTGGAGGCTCATCTGCGCATTGTTCGCACACATTTGACGTGCTACTTGCGCTCATTATACCTGGGGACTTCTTTAACAGAAGCTTATTTATACAGGCTTTATGCCCAACACATGTGTCACACTTCCGCATGTACCTTTTATTCACCATTATATGCATAGATATGACTTAAGTTTTGGCCAAGCTGGGTTGCATGGCTCCTATGCTTACCCCTACGTTCTCGATTGTTCGGCTAGGCGGTAAAGGGAGTACCTCTGCGATTGTTACTGCCGGGTCAGCCGGATGTGTACCTCAGGCTGGGTGAAGCCGAAAGCTAGCGTTCTTAAGGGAATATTCGATCGGTGAACTAAAAGATGATTTCTTACCTATTTATTTATCTGCCCCGGATGCTTTCTGCTTTTTTTTTGGCCGAACATGCACTTTAGGGCATGCCTCGAGAAAAGGAACCCCTAACGGAACTATTCTCCTGGAAGATGTTTCTTACTAACCATGTAATATAACATAACTAGTTGGGCACTTGTCTGATAAAGCACTAATGACCCCTACGCCTGGTCTCCACGCATGTCCCGGTTTTTTATAACTGTGAGGGTATTCAGACACACTCCGGACTGTCGGGTCCCGAGGTTGAAGCAAAAAGGTCCGCCACGACAAACGATGTACAATCCGGCTAGAAGGCATTTTACATGTCATTTTAAATTTCATAGTCAAATTGACTCATTGTATTCCTCCTCAATACCATCTAATAGGCTGTCTAGCTTACAGTCCCGCTGGGAATACTTTGCGGCCAACTCTACTTGGCCGTACACTAAGCTCACAGGGATCTCCTTCCCATCGGGCCCCACAGGTCCGACCTCGGCCATGTGGTTTGGGTCAGCCTTCGTGTATCGCGTCTTTACCATGGCCCAGGCCTCCCTGACGCCTTGATGGCAGGCCGATATCTTCCATAGCCGGAAGCGCCGCCGTGATCCCTGAAGCTTCTCCGCAAGCTCTCCAAGGCCTTCGGGTAGGGAGATAGATGGCCACAAGGCCTGGGCGACGCCTCTCATCACCTGCCGAACTCGTTCGTGCAGCTGCAGCAGATCGGGAAGTAGGTCACCCGTTGAATCAGGCATTTCCTCTACAGGACGACCTGTGAGCATACCTACAGACATATTTATGTTAATCGACTTCCTCGCCGAACTCTTATTTTCAAAAGTTCGCTCAAGCACTTACTGTAAATGTCGCGATGAAGCCGCCGATTCTCCTTAACGGAGTCAGACAGCTGGGCCCGAACATCTTTTAGTTCCTCGCCTAGCTGGGTGTTGGCATCTTGGAGGTTATTTTTCTCTTGCCGCACCCTTGTAAGCACATTCTCGCCGGCTTTTAACCGGCGCAGGAGTTGTTGCTTGTACGGATCTACCCGGCGCCATCTGCAATGTTATTCTCAGACTTATACACATGCCGCACTTCACAAACTACTTATCTTTTGAAGTATATATTACCAGAGGGGGTCTTAGTGGCTCCCCCTGCGGCGGCTAGTGCGGCCTCAAGTTGGGCCTTGCACTCTTCAAGCTCCTGGGACAGTTGGGTATTCTTTTCTGTAAGATCCTGCATAACAAATGATCCTTAAATCAGTTACTCTAACTATTTTAAGTCTCGGAGGCTACTAGCATATATAACTGTCAAAATTCCTCACCCGTATGTCTTTCACATACTGCTCCATGGCTCTAACTAGACCATCTTGAGCGGCACGGAGGTGCGCATCTCCCGAATTAAAGGCATTCAATGCCTCTTGGGAGAAACATGCGTCACGAATAGTTGTCCGGCGGCGCCTATGATTCATGGCGCTCTCCACCTCAGATTTGGTGGCGGACAATCTGTCGGCATCCTCCGTTGGAGGAGCATCCGACGCGCGCCTTGTGTTCGCCTCCCCTTCCGGACCTGGCTTTGGAGCCTGGCCGGCAGAGGCTCGATTGGCAACCTCTCCGAACACAGTCCGGCGAGCACTCTTTCTCCTGCAAAAATCACGAGCGTTAGTATGCCTTCCAGGAATCTTTCCTTCAAACACGGCGGCGCGCCATACCATTGCGGCGACGTCTCGATCCGCACCACACTTCTTTTCTGCCTGCTGGGCCGAGCTGCCCTTGTTGGCCAGCCGCCGCGGGCTCGGCTTCCCGCCTCAGAGGCACCCCCTGCGAAACACCATTGGTATGCGGTGATCAGAAATAAGCACGGATGGGTCATGGTATCAGGACTTCGGTCACAGTTACCTGGGAAGCTGGAAGTATGCCGGGGTAGTCGGCCGTAATGGCGACCAAAGCATTGTCGATGCTAAGTTGGTGGAACACCCCATCGATCAGCTCCACCTTTATGTCCGGATCCTCTTCGGAGGCCGGATCGAGGGACCGTTCCGGATCCTCGGGTTGTGGAGCCGGACTGTGTATATCCTCTACGGCCCGGCGCAGTTCCTGCGTCAAAATCACAAAATGAGATACTTAACCATGGGAATATGGATCGGATAGGCAAAAAGAAATGTCCGCTTACCCAGCTTCGAGGGTTGCTCATAGAAAATCCGTTCAATGGACTAACATGGAGAAAATCCTCCTTTTCCCCTTTGTAAAGGCCGGACAAGATCTTCACCAGATCGGCGACTGATCCCGGCCCCTTACGGCCACGGCGGGTGGCATCATCCTCCCCGTTGAAATCCCACATGGGGTGGCCCCTATACTGGAGCGGCTGCACCCCCTAATGCATGTGGCCATGACTCCGATCATAGTTAGGCCGGAATGAGCTAATAACCTTATTTGGCTCATCAGGTAGAGGACATCCCTGTCATTTTCCCTCTGGGGGCTCCGTGGGCGCCAGCTCAGGCGTTTCTTCAAGGGAGTATTGCTAACTCCGGGAGGCCGGTCCGAATGGGATCTGGTAGCATGGCGTCTTCTACATAAAACCATTCCGAAGGCCAGTCTTCGGACGCCTTCTTCGGGGTTCCGGACAGATATCCGGTCCCGGCGATGCGCCATAGTTCGGCTTCACCCACTTGATATATTGACCCCTCATGAGAACGGGGTACCAGGCAAAACAATCTCTTCCACAGCGCGAAATTATCCTCAATGCCCAAAAACAGTTCGCAAAGGGCCACGAAGCCCGCGATGTGCAGAATGGAGGCAGGCGTAAGGTGGTGCAGCTGGAGGCCGTAGAACTCCAGGAGCCCCCGGAGAAACGGGTGTATTGGAAATCCGAGTCCCCTTATTAGATAAGAGACAAAGCATACCCGCTCTCCTTTGGAGGGATTGGGGACGCTCTCCACCTGCTTTCCGCCCTTGTAGGTGGCGAGTCCGGCTCGAACCAGAACCATAAAGGCTGGGGGAAGGAATCCCTTGGCTTGGAGCGTCACTAACTCGTTGTGTGGGACTGAGCATCTCTCCCAATCTCCAGGCTGAGGGCTGGGAGCGCGAGAGGAGGAGCCGCGTCGACTGTCCATGATGGAATGGATTTTTGTTAGAGGCGCTCCGATGAATGCTCGCGGAGGGAGGATGGTGTGATTTGGATCTAGATCCCCATCTCTTTTATAGGCGGCTCATTTGCGCAGCTAGGGGGGTAAATATAAAGATACCCTGGCTTTTCACATTCGTTCGACATGTGGAAGATGGCCATTATTGGGCGTGGAAGCCAAGGAGCGCAACATTTATAAGAAGCCAGACACTATTCGACAAGTACATGGAATTTGGAGAAGAACCCGCCTCGCATTGCCGAAGACAATCTGCGCGCCGGACTCATCGTAATTGAAGCCAGGTTCGGGGGCTACTGAGGGAGTCCTAGACTAGGGAGTGTCCGGATAGCCGAACTATCACCGTCGGCCGGACCCATAGACTATGAAGATATAAGATTGAAGACTTCGTCCCGTGTCCGGATGGGACTTTCCTTGGCATGGAAAGCAAGCTTGGCAATACGGATATGTAGATCTCCTACCATTGTAACCGACTCTATGTAACCCTAGCCCTCTCCGGTGTCTATATAAACCGGAGGGTTTTAGTCCATAGGACAAACAACAATCATACCATAGGCTAGCTTCTAGGGTTTAGCCTCTCTGATCTCGTGGTAGATCTACTCTTGTACTACCCATATCATCAATATTAATCAAGCAGGAGTAGGGTTTTACCTCCACCGAGAGGGCCCGAACCTGGGTAAAAACATCGTGTCCCTTGTCTCCTGTTACCATCCGCCTAGACGCACAGTTCGGGACCCCCTACCCGAGATCCGCCGGTTTTGACACCGACAATAATGTTCATGTTGATGCTCAACCTAGCAAAAACAATGATGTAGAGATTGAACCTGCTGTTGATCTTGATAACCCACAATCAAAGAATCAACGTTATGATAAGAGAGATTTTGTTGCTAGGAAGCACGAAAAAGAAAGAGAACCATGGGTTCAGAAACCCATGCCCTTTCCTCTTAAACCATCCAAGACAAAGGATGATGAGGATTTTGAGCGCTTTGCTGAAATGATTAGACCTATCTTCTTACGTATGCGCTTAACTGATATGCTTAAAGTAAATCCTTATGCTAAGTATATGAAGGATATCATTACAAACAAAAGAAAGATACCGGAAGCTGAAATTTCCACCATGCTTGCTAATTACACTTTTAAGGGTGGAATACCAAAGAAACTTGGAGATCCAGGGGCTCCAACTATACCATGCTCCATTAAAAGAAATTATGGTAGAACTTCTTTATGTGATCTTGGAGCCGGTGTTAGTGTTATGCCTCTCTCTTTATATTGTAGACTTGAATTGAATAAGTTGACACCTACTGAAATATCTTTGCAAATGGCTGATAAATCAACTGCTATACCTGTCGGTATTTGTGAGGATGTGCCTGTTGTGGTTGCAAATGTCACTATCTTAACGGACTTTGTTATTCTTGATATTCCCGAGGAAGATAGTATGTCGATTATCCTTGGTAGACCTTTTTTGAATACTGCAGGGGCTGTTATTGATTGCAACAAAGGCAATGTCACTTTTCACGTTAATGGTAATGAGCATACGGTACACTTTCCGAGCAAACAATATCAAGTTCATAGCATCAATTCTATTAGAAAAGTTCCAACTATCATTATTGGAGGTTTTGAATTTCCTCTCCCTACTGTCAAGAAAAAGTATGATATTCTTATTGTTGGGGATTTTCATATCCCCGTTGAGGTAACTTAGTGTTATTCGAAATTTCTCCGGTTCCGTGTTATTCGGAATGAGTTTGTTAACAAGACTTGATCAACCTTATTAGTGGATTCATTTTGGTGATCATGAGATGGATGAAACTAGAAGGCACAACCTTCTGTACCCACTTTTTACTTTCTCTTATTTAGAATAAATAAAGCAAAAATAGTATTATCTGTCAGTTTTCTGAATTATCCATGTAATAAAAAAATATCCCAAAAATAAAAGTGCTCCAAATGCCCTGCAAATTTAGTATGATTTTTTATGGAATATTTGAGGATTTTAGGCACTGAAATCATTTTAGGAGGGGCAAGCACCAGGCCACGAGAGTGGAGGGTGCGCCCCCTGTCTCATGGGCCCCTGGTGGCCCCCCTCCACTTATGCCAGCACCCTCACACTTCATCTTCTACCCAAAAAATCCCCATCCAGCTCAAGCACGAGTTCTAGCTCATTTTGCTGCGATTTTCAATCTCCTTGCTCAAAGCTCCATTCATAAAACTGCTTTGGGAGATTGTTGCTTGGTATGTGACTCCTCCATTGGTCCAATTAGTTTTTGTTCTAGTGCTTTATTCATTGCAAATTTTTGTTGCATAGGTGACCATGTTCTTGAGCTTGCATGTTGAATTTATGAGGTTCCAAGCAATTCTAATGCATGATATAGGCTCTAGGCACTTGTAGGAGTAGTTGCTATCAATCTTGTTTAGTTTTATTCACTTTTATTTTGAAGTTACTAAAATTTTAGAAATTTTTCAGAAAAATAATTATGTCTAGGAGAATGTACCAAGGTGGTTCCTCAGTAAAGAAAGGACCCAGAATTGCTATACGTGAGCAAGATGTTGAATTACCGAGGGACGGGGATGTACGAGCTTACGAGTGGCCATCCGATGTTTTTATGGTCGAAGCCGGCTTTAAGGAGGAATTCGACGCGTATGTGCGTAATGCTGAGCTGGAGGACTTCTTACAAGATAAGTGTCCTCAGTACTATCAATTGACTGATTCCTTTGTGCGGAGGTTTAAATATAACTGTACGCGTAATACTCCTAGTGTCCTATTTGATATTTATGATACATCTTATACCATGGACTTAGAGGATTTTACAACTGCTTGCAAACTCCGCAGTGGGGTAATATTAATGATCCTCACAAATCTGAATTTAGAGATTTCCTTGCTAGTATTACTATGGGAGAATCCAGGGACATAGCACAAGCTACCATAGGGAGCATTCGTTTTCCTGCTCCACATTATTTTGCTCTCTTCATTGGTAGATGCATTAATGGTAAAGATGAAGCATGTCATATGTGTGTCCCTGATCTCTGTATCCTCAAGAGTGTTGTGTTGGGTTATAAAGATTATAACTTTGGGGCAATAGTTGCACGTAGGTTGTAGAATAATAGTAGAACTGGATATTTATTTGGAGGAATTTATGCAACCCGTGTGGCTAATTATCTTGGTATAGCCCCACGAGAGGGGGATGTGATGATACCTCCTGCTTATTTAGATTATGACGCTATGGTCAATCATCATTTTCTTAGGAGGAATGAACAATTCCTCCATTATCGACTAATCTATGACAGACGCAACGTCGTCCATTTTACTCTTCCTGCTCCTCTCCTTTTTGATTATCAGGCAAAAGGAAGATATGTTGTTACCAGGGAGGAAGCAGCTGAACACGAGGGGAGAGCAGAGGCAGCTCGCCAACATGCCGCAGCTCAGGAAGCTGTTGCTGCTGCATCTCAGTACGACCCCAGCTACAACTACGGATATCAGCCAGGTGGTCCTTGGTATTAGACCAACTTATGCCAAAAGCCTAATCTTGGGGGAGTACGTATTTCTCACCGACTTTACATTCATGTTCACACACTAGTCGTCGGTGCTCATACTCTTTCATTGTACTATCCTTGTTAGTTTAATTATTATTTTTTGCTTTCTTCTTGTGTGTTTGATAAACCTTAAGAAAACCAAAAAATTAGTTAGTTTAATTTCCATGCTTGTAGTAGAATTAAAATGAAAACCCCAAAAAAATTCTAGTTCTTCTTCTTACTTGTTGGGAGCTTTCCCGTGTAAATAGTTTTCTTTTCTTTTCTTTTCTTTGAGGGTTGAGAAGACCATATTGAAAATGTTTAGTGGCTCTCATATGCTTGATTGTTTATTTAATTTAGAGCCCATATTACCTTGTCTTCTCTCTTGAGTTGAATGCTTGCAGATTCCAGCTTAGTCCAATGCACATGCACTATTATTATTATACACATCATTCGGTCATGCAAGTGAAGGCAATAATGATGATATGTGATGGACTTATTGAGATGAGAAAAGCTGGTATGAACTCGACCTCTCTTGTTTTTGTAAATATGATGAGTTCATCGTTTCTGATTCAGCTTATTATGAAGTAAACATATTTGCAATGACATTTAGAGATTATAGTGCTTGTGCCATGCTTGATTAGCTATGAGTAATAATGGTTTACCTTGCGTGCCAACATGCTATTAGAATGATTATAATGTGGTATGATGGGATGGTATCCTCCTTTGAACGAATTGAGTGACTCGACTTGGCACATGTTCACGCATGTAGTTGAAACAAATCAACATAGCCTTCATGATATTTATGTTCATGATGGATTATATATCCTACTCATGCTTGTACTCGGTGTAAATTAATTTTAATGCATGTTCATGACTGTTGTCTCTCTCTTAGTTGGTCGCTTCCCAGTCTTTTGCTAGCCTTCACCTGTACTAAGCGGGAATACTGCTTGTGCATCCAAACTCCTCAAACCCCAAAGTTGTTCCATATGAGTCCACCATACCTTCCTATATGCGGTATTTACCTACCGTTCCAAGTAAATTTGTATGTGCCAAACTCCAAACCTTCAAATGAAATTCTGTTTTGTATGCTCGAGCAGCTCATGAACTAGGGCTGCCTATATCTTCCATGCTAGGTGGGTTATTCTGAAGAGGAGTGGACTCCGCTCCACATTCACGAGAAAGGGCCGGTAACCGGGATGCCCAGTCTCATGATCCAAAAAGATCAAAGCAATTCAAAATAATTAAACAAAACTCCCCCAGGGCTGTTGTTAGTTGGAGGCACTCGTTGTTTCGAGCAAGCCATGGATTGATGCTTGTTGGTGGTTGGGGGAGTATAAACCTTTACCATTCTGTTTGGTAACTACCTATAATGCATGTAGTATGGAAGATACAGCCATCTCATAGTTGTTGCGTTGACAGCAAAAGTATGTCGCTCAAAATGTTATTCAATCTCTATTTTAAAATCGAGCTCGCACCTCTACAAATCCCTTCCCTCTCTGAAGGGCCTATCTATTTACTTTTATGTTGAGTCATCACCCTCTTATTAAAAAGCACCCATTGAGAGCACACTTCATTTGCATTCATTACTATTGATTTATATGGGGTATGACTTGACTGGATCTCTTTTACCATGAATTACAATGTTTAGTCAGTCCTTGATCTTTAAAGGTGATCTGCATTTATGTTTTGCGGTCTCAGAAAGGGCTAGCGAGATACCATTCTGTTATATCATGTTATGATTGTTTTGAGAAAGTGTTGTCATCCGAGTTTTATTATTATGGCTCGCTAGCTGATTATGCTGTTGATATGAGTAATTGTGAGACCTGGGTGTTATTGTGAGTATGGTTAGTTCATGATATTTGCTGAAACCTGAATGATGGCTTTGCATGTTTACAACAACAAGAGCAAACATAGTTTGTATAAGTTTTTCTTTATCACTTTCAGTTTATCAACTGAATTGCTTGAGGACAATCAAAGGTTTAAGCTTGGGGGAGTTGATACGTCTCCAACGTATCTACTTTTCCAAACACTTTTGCCCTTGTTTTGGACTCTAACTTGCATGATTTGAATGAAACTAACCCGGACTGACGCTGTTTTCAGCAGAACTGCCATGATGTTGTTTTATGTGTAGAAAGCAAAAGTTCTCGGAATGTCCTGAAAATCCAAGGAGGCACTTTTTGGAAAATATAAAAAATACTGGCAAAAGAATCAAGACCAGGGGGCCCACACCCTGTCCACGAGGGTGGGGGCGCGCCCCCTGTCTCGTGGGTCCCTTGAGGCTCCGCCAACCTCAACTCCGACTCCATATATTCTGTCTCGCAGAAAAAAACATCAGAGAGAAAGTTTCGTTGCGTTTTACGATACTGAGCCACCGCCAAGCCCTAATCTCTCTCCGGAGGGCTGATTTGGAGTCTGTTCGGGGCTCCGGAGAGGCGGATTCGTCGCCATCGTCATCATCAACCATCCTCCATCACCAATTTCATGATGCTCATCGTCGTGCGTGAGTAACTCCATCGTAGGCTTGATGGACGGTGATGGGTTGGATGAGATTTACCATGTAATCAAGTTAGTTTTGTTAGGGTTTGATCCCTAGTATCCACTATGTTCTGAGATTGATGTTGCTATGACTTTGCTATGCTTAATGCTTGTCACTAGGGCCCGAGTGCCATGATTTCAGATCTGAACCTATTATGTTTTCATGAATATATGTGTGTTCTTGATCCTATCTTGCAAGTCTATAGTCACCTATTATGTGTTATGATCCGACAACCCCGAAGTGACAATAATCGGGATACTTCTCGGTGATGACCGTAGTTTGAGGAGTTCATGTATTCACTATGTGCTAATGCTTTGTTCCGGTTCTCTATTAAAAGGAGACCTTAATATCCCTTAGTTTCCGCTAGGACCCCGCTGCCACGGGAGGGTACGACAAAAGATGTCATACAAGTTCTTTTCCATAAGCACGTATGACTATTTACGGAATACATGCCTACATTACATTGATGAACTGGAGCTAGTTTGTGTCACCCTATGTTATAGCTATTACATGAGGAATCGCATCCGACATAATTATCCATCACTGATCCATTGCCTACGAGCTTTTCACATCTTGTGTTTTGCTTATTTACTTTTCAGTTGCTATTGTTACAACTACTACAAAACCCAAAAACATTACTTTTGCTATTGTTATCTTTATTATCATATTACTTTGCTACTAAATACTTTGCTGCAGATACTAAGTTATCCAGGTGTGGTTGAATTGACAACTCAACTGCTAATACTCAAGAATATTCTTTGGGTCCCCTTGTGTCGAATCAATAATTTTGGGTTGAATAGTTTACCCTCGAAAGCTGTTGCGATCCCCTACACTTGTGGGTTATCATGGGGCGGTGAGCGCGCGTGCTCTGCGAGAGAGGAGGGAGTGGAGGAAGGTGGTGGCTCACGGTGGCCGTAGGGGTTCAGGGCAGCGGGCTCGACGGAGGTCGGGGACGATGTGCGGCGTGGTGACGAGAAGATGAGGTCGACGTGGCAGTGGCGACTCGGGTAGTCCGGCGAGGAGGAGGACGACGAGGTCCGGCGATGGGCATCCCCAATGACGCGGCGCAGGGGAGGGGGACGACACGGTCGTCGAGGCGAAGGGGGAGTCCGGCGACGGAGTTGGGGCGCTGGCGTCGCGAGAGGGGGGGGGTCGTCCCCGATCCAGATCGGATCGGGAGGGGGAGATGGGATCGGGAGAAGTGGGGGGAATCGTGGGGAGTGGGCTAGGGTTCGGTTCGGTGGGAGGGGGGTTAAGCGGGGCAGTGGGGGGCGGCTAGGCTAGGTGGGCCAGTTGGACCAGAGGGGTGCTTCCCTTTTTCTTTTTTTTTCTTTTTAAATTAAAATAGAGAGAGGAAAAGATTTATTTGAGCATCCAAATGATTTAGGAAAAATATGGGACTTGGCTCATTAATTCCTCCACATTTTTAGGTATTGCCACAAATAGTTTGGAGGCAAGAGGAATTGACTAGGAATTTTGGAAATTGGGAATGGCATATTTAAATGTTGCTGGAACACTAATTAATTTCAAGGGGCAATTTGGGAACTCCAAAGATTTTGGTTTTAACATGAAAAATACTTAGAGAATATTTGTCATATTGTGAACTATTTTGATTGCATGAAAGAAGAAGCAAATATTTGACATGCCATTTGAATTTGAATTTGAAGCAGATTTTGGACAAGTGGCATTTTGGCATGATGATCATGATGACATGATCTTTATTAGGGGGATATTACTGTAGTGTGATGTTGGGGATGTTACACGCAGCCAACCCAGGCCTGCCGCTTGGCTACCCGCACGACAAGAACAGAGCCAGCGAACACGCCCCAGCAATCACGGACGAACCGGCCACCACTTTCCCCCGAGTTGGATGAAGCCTAGGTGGCTGCTCGCCTCCGTCGCCCGTCGTTGTGCCCATCCAGCCGGCCTGCTCAGTGGGCAGCTCCCCTTCGATCCCTTCTACAACGTCAGGTTACGTCGAGGCGACTACTGCCCTGTCCAGCGAGGCGGTGACCCCGGTGATGCGGTAGGCTACGCGCGTCTGGCAAGGTGGGCGTTTGTCCTGAGAAGCCAGCCGAGCCGCAGCAGAGGCAGAGAGAAAAGCAAAGGTATTGGTTGATGTTGACGCCACTGTTTTTGTTTCAAGATGCCACTGTAAATTGTTTGATGATGATTTTCGTTGCTAGATGTCAATGTTGTTGCTTAATGCCACTCCGATGATGATTTTCGCTGCTAGATATTTAATAATTTTTGTTTCTATGTAATATTACAGGAAGTCAAGATGAGTAAAAGAAACAAGACAATGCGTTCTTTTTTTCAAGTTTGAACCACGACAACTGAGGAAAGAGGTCCTTCAACTCAAACAACTAATAATACCCCGGTGTTGCGGCTCAACTTAAACCCGGTGATATTGAATCAGATCCTGGTAAGAGAATACCAATTGAGGATTTGGATGCAAATATTAGAGATCTTGCTAGAAGGGACATTAGTATGGGTCCATGTCAGCCAACTAATTATACATATGAATATATAGGTGGTAGGAGCTTTCATGATTATTGGTTCAATGATCATCGCGACTAGTTGGAATATAGCATTGAACAAAAAAAATCAGCCTTTTGCTTTTATTTTTTTTGTTTAAGCAACCAAGAGCTGAAAACTATGATATTGAAGCATTCACGAAAAATGAATTTAAATCTTGAAAGGATGGGTCTAAAGTTTTAAATCAGCATGTTGGCAAGCATGATATTGCTCATAATAAATCTAGACAACATTATAAATGATTTCAAAAATCAACGACAAAATCTGCCACATGCGTTTAATAGGTTTCTATGAAGAAAGAGGAAGAATTCAAAGCTCGTCTCTTGATTATATTAGGTATTGTCAAATTTGAGAGGGCAGGGTTATGATGGGCTTCAAACATGAGGGGAATTCCGTGGGTTGCAATGATTGATCTTGGAGGAAAATCCTTATACTCATTATATATACATTGTTTTTTTAACACAGTACAGACGCAAGCGCTCATACATACACGCATACACTCACCCCTATGAACGCACACACGCACATCCTACCCCTATGAGCACCTTCGAGAGACCGAGCCGGCATTTCATCTTGAGATTTACGAAGTCACTGTAGGCGCCTCGTCGTCGACGGGAACATCTCCTCCCACTGAAAGCGCATTGCCGGAAATCATGAAATAAATCCAGAAATAATGCAAGCACCAGGACTTGAACCCTGGTGGGCTAGGGATACCACTGTCCCTCTAACCA
The DNA here is from genome assembly GCA_021437245.1 of Aegilops speltoides. Taxonomy (NCBI): domain Eukaryota; kingdom Viridiplantae; phylum Streptophyta; class Magnoliopsida; order Poales; family Poaceae; genus Aegilops; species Aegilops speltoides. The sequence goes on along the minus strand of CM038143.1, from coordinate 522,751,799 downwards.
CCCAACCACAGGTTGGTTCGCCATTATATATACATTGTTATACGTCGTTTTGCCAATCAGTTACAGTTAGTGGCTGTTGTTGTTGCCAAGTGTTGTTCATCAGTAAGGGACTATTTTGAAGCATGGTTGTTAAAATTGTTAATGCTTCTTATAAAAGACATGATCTGTTAGCCCAAGATTAACATGATGAAATAGTGCACCAAATAGGGGTTGAGAACTTAGAACTTCTTAACGGAAGAGCGAAAACCCAATCAACTAACCTTGCAAGACCTAGTGATACAGCGTCGGCATACGGAGCAACCAAAAACAACACAAAAGACGAAAGGGCCTCTTGCGACGGCGCAAACGCCAAAAAAACACGAAACACGAAAGGGCTTCCGCCAACGACACAACCGCCACGAAACTGGTCGTCTCGCCATTGCCACGGCTCGTCTAGTTCGAGGATCATAACTACTACATCCATCCTGGTTTATTGGTCTTCATTGTATTTTGTGTCAAATTTTGACCATAAATTTAACTAACAAAAAGTTATAATGCATGTCATCAAAAATTATATCATTGAAAACTATGTTCAAATATGAATCCAATGATATTTTATTCGTTAATTATTTGGTCAAAATTTTACACAAATTTTGAAGGAGACCAATAAATCAGGACAAAGGTAGGACACACCTACAAGATTGGGAGGGGGAGGGACAAGAGGGGAAAGTGAGCGTACCCCACGCAGTTGAACAATGTCGTTGCAGCAGAGTCAGGCCCTTCCCAGTGCTCCACCATGAACAAGTGGTAAGCATGCCACATAAGCAAAAAAATAACATGACACGACATTTAAGGAGGGGAGAGAGCACTTTGGTGACCCCAGAAATGACCAATGCCAATCGTGAGAACCTAGGCAAACCACTTAAATGAAACAACTTGACCAATGCATGAAAGACTTTAGGTGCTAACTCATTAAATATAGTGTGCTTAACAACAATAAGTTAAGCACCTATGCATTGGAAAGTTGAGTTGCTAAGATATTTAATGCACTTAGGGCATATACAATGCACAGACGCTAGTTGAGGCGTCTAAGAAAAATAAAATAAAGATTTACTGCATAGCACAAGCGCCTGGTCGCTAGGAGCTGGATTTTATACGTGTTTTTCGAGCGTTCGACTCCTCGCTGGGCATCGATGCCAGAAAACGAACCGGGAAAAATATGGAAACTGCCAAAACTACCAGGATTTAATCCCTGGCGCCCCTTGCTTAGCGCCCGCGTTGGACTTGCCTTTAGCACCTGATCTAAACACATTTGCATTGAAAGAGGTCTCATAACGACAACTTGCTGCGACCGGTACACCGACATGCGCGAGCTTTTGGCCCAGAATAGCCCCAACCAGAAGAAAGCGAGAGGGGAAATGAGAGAGACTGCGGACTGTTTCGGAGAAGATGGCGAGAAAAATGGAAGGCGTGCGTGACGGATGGCAGTTAGCGCGAACGGCGGCGGATCGGACGTGGCACTGCCGGTTGCTCTAAGATTCGTGCAGCGAAACGGACGAAGATGAACGCGTTCGCGCCGGGAACCCAACAACCTCACGTCAGATTTTTATTGATCCCGGAAAAGAAAAGAAAAACTCCATCCCGGTTCCTTCCCTCGTTTTCCTCCCAAAAAATCCGTTTGGTCCGTTCCTCCGTGCTTCCTCGATTTGATCCACTCCGTTGCCGATGGTCTACTAATCTACTCACCTGGTAAGTCCGTGATTTATTGCCTGGTTCTTGATTTCTTGACCGGTTGTTGCAAAGTTCCATCCCTTTTCCTCACACGCAATGCCCTGGTTGCAGTTAAAAATCCGTCCTTGAGATCCGGCCGGGATAGAGTGTGCAGCAATGGCGGCTGCGTCCGCTCAAGTACTTCCGCCGGCCAAGAGGTGGAAGAAGGACCCCGATTGCCTGGAAACCTCACCGGTCCTTCCGGCCACGGCGACTGCAGATTGGTCCTCGCTCCCGTACGACATAGTCGGTCGCATCGCCGACTCCTTCCTCGCCACCAACGACCTCGATTGGTACATGGATCTGCGCGCCGTCTGCCACAACTGGCGCTCCGCCACCGACGACCCCAGGGACAGCCCCTCGGACCCCCGGTTCCTGCCTCGCCGGTGGATCATCCTCGACGAGGTCTTCGAGAGCGACACACGCCGCCTCTTGCTCAACACCGCCACCGGCCGGTTCCTCCACAAGGATCTCCCGGCGCTCCGCGACTACTACGTCGTCGCCACCACCCCCCGCGGCTTCTTCGTCCTGGCAGACAGGAGCCCTCCTCACGCCGCACGTGTCTTCAACCCTCTCACCGGCGACACCATCCGTTTCACGGTGCCCGTGCCGCCCGAGGCGCTGGTCACCGCTGGCGTCAGCATTGGCTTCTCGGCGCCCATGCTCGCCTTGTTCTGCAACTCATGTTGCAAGATGTACATGGCCAGTCCTCCTCACACCTTTAACGCCCCAGACATTGATCCTTCACTTTACAGTTTCTTCTGGAGGGCGGTTGGAGGTGGTTTGGTCGGCCGTTGGCAAGAATTGAGCAGAACAGCTGACATGGCTCTCAAGATCAGCGAACTGGGGCAGTCGATCGGTTAGTGTCGATATGGGAAACTATCTTTTCGGTGATGCCACCAAGATGGGAATCGCAAACGACGATGCCATGTGTTTCCCAATGGAATTTGGTGGTCATATGCTGGTCGTCATCAAGGGACAAAACATCTTCCGGGTTTTAAGATTCCAAGCCGAGAGCGGCATGCTTTTGCCTGTGACGAGCATCGGCAACCATGCCTTCTTCATTGGTCATCATAGGTGCCTTGCTGTGGATGCTGATATGTTCCCATCAATCGAGGCAAACTGTATCTACCATACTGAACACCACGGTTCGTCTGCTCACATCCGGAAGTACAATATCAATGACTGGGAATCAGAGAGGATCTTGGAAGCCGTCGATTTTGTGAAGCAGGACAAGCAGTTTGTCCTGGTCAGCAACCGTCCTTCCACGGTCATCCAGCTTCTCTCGAGCTATACCATCAGCACCCGGGATTCTGAACTGGCTGGCGCCGTTAAACTTGATGATTGAGCCTATGGTATGCATTGCTAAGAAAGGTTTGCTGTTTTCTAGGTTGTTTATTTTGGTTATGCCTTCCCTTGTTCTAGGCAAGAATCCAAGTTGTATCTTCTGTGATGGAACTACTCTTAGCTATCTTAATTAGGACATGATATGTACCCAATGCTACGTTGCTTAGCTTTATGCTGTCATCTTGTGTGCAATGTGGTTCTTAATTTCTGCAGCAGATAATGTCAGCTCCCCTTTTTTTTTCTGTATTTAGCCCTGCAAGTGAATCTATGAATATATGCTGTGCCCCGTTGTTCTCCATAAGTTCTGTAATTTTGCAACCTCCTGTTCTAGGCAAGAAACAGGTGTCACATTCCTTGGCAGTCTATGATTCACCCCTTGCACTCTTCCTTTTGTAGCTTGCTCACTGTTGGATTTCTGGGCATTGCTGCAGGATGGTAACAGTTTGTAGCACAACTGATGTTGGGAACTTTAGATGTTCTTTGCAGCTCGCCATGGCTGTTAAGAATTTAAGATGTGCTTTGCTTAGAAAAAATAATTCTTACACCATCTATTGTTGCTGCTTCTAGATGGATTTTGTAGATTCAGCTGTTCACATAGTTTTGCCTGAAAGGTGTTTTATTTTAGCACACACAGTATGTTGTTTGGAGGATACAGGTGTTGATTACGGGAACATACCATGAAATTTAATAGTGGACTGTTCATCGGCCGGAGATTGCATTCAAGAACCAGTAACTCAAACTTGTACTGTCAATGCAAGGCAATAGTTGGCAGGGAGTTCAGAATAGTTGCTGCAAGTTGGAGCAAATACGAGACTGACCTATGTGTGAGAGTGATCCATGGAACAGTCGGTACAAGCACATCCAGTGAGGCCTGGTTCCCAGGTGTCCCTGGTTCTTCGTGTCCTGCTAAGTTGGATCTTCAGCTAACTAGAAAATTAACTTTGCAATGATTGCCAACGAAATCATCAATTCCAGTTAACATCTCAAGCATATACTCCCTCCGTTCCCAAATACTTGTCTTTCTAGGCATTTTAAATGGACTCAACATACGGATGTATATAGACATATTTTAAAGTGTAGATTCACTCATTTTGCGCCGTATGTAGTCACTTGTTGAAATCTCTAGAAAGACAAGTATTTAGGAACGGAGGGAGTACTAGTTCTTTTGAGAAACAAAACCATGCACTAGTCGTTTAGGTTTCCCCCTCCTCTGAAGCTTCCTTTTCTTTCCGAGGCTGAGACTCTGAACGAATGCTTCTTCTGCAGCCTCTGAGCTACAACATGAATGACCCGCACCCTCAACTGGCGCAAATCTTCTTCCATCTTTTGGGATAGTGATCTCGACGGTCGACAAATGTTAATGCTATAAGGTTTCTTGTTCTGTTAATTTGGCTATGCCTTGACAGCTTGCCCTGTTCCGGGCAAGAAATAGGTTGACCCTAAATTGAACCGCATGTCTTAACTAGGACTTGGTATCAGCCCAGTGTTCCATCCCTTTCAGCCGATGCCCCCTCGTGTCCATGTGCACTCATTACACTGAAATTTGGTGCTTAGTTTCTGGCAGTAGAACTCGCCGTCTCAATTTGCCGAATTTCGGTCCGGTTAATTTTGGAACGTCTCGTTCTAGGCAAGGGACAGGTTTTAGGTTTTTGCTTGCGGGTGGCCTGTGGAACAGCTGTAGTGCTGTGCGTCGTGTGACCTGGGAGGGCTTAGAACAGGGAACGAATGTAGGTGATGTTTTACCGAAATTCTTTCCGGAATGGTTCCGTGGGTTGTGTGCATGCTTCAACCACTTGTCCTATTTGCTTCTGCAATTAGTTCTTTGTTGGATCTCCAGGCTGTTAGTGAAGAATGGTAAGTATAACAAAATCTGTAAGCACAACTGCACTTAAGAACTTTCTGACACGATATATGCAGTTGCTGTCTCTAAATGGAAACTTTAGATTCAGATGCTTGCATAATTTTGCTGGACATGCGTTTTGCTTTTAATTACATGACACACTGCACCCTGTTTGGAGGATACATGTGTCGATTAGATCGGATCAGGCATACAATGAGATCATCTGAAACGAACATGACGAAGGTCCAACTGATCGCCCACCAACGATCGGACTCTAGAATCAAAACCCTGAATTTGCGCTGGTGATGGAAGGCAGGAGTAGGCGGGAATGTATCTGGTGCACCCACACTTGTAGTGCTATCGGTGCACCGGATGCCGTAGAACATTTTAAAAAATCAGAAAAAAAAAAATCTAGCACATTGATACAACATCAATGTATGTCGTCACAAAATTTCGTACCAAAATTTAGAACATTTCTTGAGATACAAAAATGACAATTTTGGTATCACTGTGTAGCTGTAGTTTAGCATTCAGCAGCAGTTTTTTTTTTCTTTTTTGAGCGGTAGCATCCACAGCAGCTGTTGTTTCTCCTGCCGAGATGGATCCGCATGGGCCTGGAGGGCCTGGGTTGGCTCACTAAAGAACTCGCTTGGGGGCTGTCATTCAACACTACTTAAAATCATCTGTTCTGTATGCCTTCTGAGATCCTTGCATCCACGGCAAGCTTTTAAATAGGAATGTGGATTACGGACAAGTGCCATGTCCGCACAGCGAATTTGTAAAAACTCTAATTTATATGTATTTCTAGACCATTGGCAACAAATATGACAGAATTCAAGGAATCATCATTTATACAAACACAGACTATTAACTGAACAATAAGTCACAGAATAATAGCTGTAGGGCCTTGCGGCCACAAAAGCTTGATGCAATATTACCTAGTTACCTGGTACTACTTATTACTGTCATTCAGGCGACTGAATGAAATTTGTCAAGCTTTGTGCCATGTTGATACATATTCAATACTCCCTCCGTTTCTAAATATAAGTCTTTTTAGAGATTTCAATATGGACTACATGCGGAGCAAAACAAGTCTTTGCATATCCTATTGAGATCTCTAACAGGACTTATATTTAAAAACGGAGGGAGTAGTTCACAAATCAGACACCGACTAGGGTAAATAATGCAGAAAATTGCGCTGTTTTGTCCTCGCTAGAAGCCTAGAACTGAACCCAAACACGCAAAAAAATTCACCAAGAGGAATAAACTCAAGGCTAATTAGCCCACAGGAGTACCCACACACTTTTTCCGGCGGTTCTATATAATGTAAACGCTGTTCTATACAGGCAGGCTACTGGCAATAACCCTGGTATGTTCAAACCCGGCTCAACTAATTAATAACAACGATGGTGCTGCTAACAGGGATGCTCCTGCAACATTTATGTATATAGCTGCCCTTCAACTCTTGACGAAAGACCGAAGCACCCAACGGCTAGATTTCCAACATACTCCCAACTCATAGGCGCAAGAGGTAGCCAAGGGACGTGCCGAGAAGCGCCACATAGACCACAAACAGCAACGGGAAACCTAGTTGACTCTTTGGGGTTCCCTTCTTTAAAAATACCTGCCCAAGACAATGTCTAATGTTATTAGAAATGAATAGACGTAGATCAACAGGTAGTCATGAACAATGTATACACTACTTGAGAAACAATAGTGACAGTGACCACATGTTTCAACAAAATAGTTGCAGATTATTGGAATCTCTAAAAAGACTTATATTTAGGAACAGAGGGAGTACGTAATATTTCAGATTACTTGACCAACACTTCTAGTTTTTTCGAATAAATGTGTCATGAGTAGCAGATTATTTTCTGCAAGAAACAGATCTAGGGCGCATGATAGATACGGAAAACTGACAACATACTCATGGAACTGCCGCCTGGATTGTTTTATGTGCAAGCCTTAACATGAAAAATCATTGTAGTGTCTTGCATAACTGCAATGAATGACCCTCGTGGTAATTGGTAAGACATTAGGGACATTGTGTTGTGACATGCAGCCTATCCCGCTGGTAAGACATTAGGGGGTTAAGGCCTGAAAGAAGGCGCTTTTAGTTTTTTCTGCTTCTTCTTTGTGAATTAGAGGCTAGAACCCAATCGCTAGAGCAGCAAGGGATTTACAGGTTTTAGGGCACAGTTAATAATCCATTAAATAATGTTTTGTTTTGAACGACCAAGATATTCTGGAGACTGGATGTTGTGTTCTGTTATTGCAGAATAGCGGAACCTGGACAATGGTGCTTGTATGAAGAAAAAAGAAGAATCTAGATGTTTCTGTGAACAAGTCATACCATCTCTTGCTGCAGCCTATCCCGCTCCTGGGTTGTAGTCCTGCTCTCCTCTCTCAGTTTTATTATCATCTTTTCAGCCTACAAAACAGAAGTATAATATTGTTTCACATCAGAGGGTATTCTCCGAAATGTAAGCAATCTGAGATAATAAGACAACATAAGCCCTATTGTCTCATGAGGATCTTATTAAGAAACTTGTTTGAACGATCCAAACACATTTTATGGTGGTCAACTTACCCCTTCCAATTTTGATTCAAGGTTGTTGAGTTTTGACTTCAGATTCTGAACATCTTCCGTCACCTGTTACATATCGATACAAGAAAGAAGTCAATTAAAATAACCTTCTCTGGAAAATGAAAAGATCCGGACTATAGCAGTGTCAAGATCTCCAGGTATATATCATAGTTAAAGTGCATTATGCATAATAAACTTAACCTACAAAACTGTTTCTAGCTTAATTTACGTGGAGAATAAATCCATTTACAAAAGCCTACAGGATTTTCTAGCTAGGGCAAGGTGGTCAGATAATACAGGCAGCACTTGCCCAAAGTAATACTCCCTCCTTCCCAAAATATAAGGCGCATTTTGACTTTTTGGGTCTTTGTTACACAACTTTGACTATGATTTTCATGTATTATATGTATACAAAATTAGTATACATACATATGAAATAAAATTGTTTTGCAAGACAAATACGATGATGCCATTTATACATGTTCAATCCATTTACTTTGATATATATTAGTGGTCAAAGTCGTGCATCAAAGACCGTAAAAAGTCAATCGCGCCTTATATTTTGGGAAGGAGGGAGTACCAAGTTAGACAAATTTGTGGCCACTAATTTAAGCTGATTCCAGCTATTCTTTTCAGTATTTTTTGCCCCTACAACTGTACTAAAAAATCTGAGTGATTTAGACTTTAGACCATTTAGCTAGAAACATATAGGTTTCTACCAGAATCTAAGCCAGTCTCAAATTAGGTTCCACATGGGGGCTGTGCAAGATCTTGTCACCCAGCATTACAGTAACAGAACATGTTTAAAAGCCTTATGTTCTTTTTTGTCTTATTAAGTTAAACATAGGGAAAATAGACATAAATAAAACTACAGGATGGATACTTACATGAGATAATTGATGATTCTGCACACTGAAAAAACCTCGGTCACTTACGGCGACAGTTTCTTTCGGAAGAGTTTCTTCCAGAGGAGACACCTTTGAAGTTACAGTCTCTTCCTTCAGAGGAGAAAGTTGTTCAATGGTAATTGCAGACGAATCCTTTATAGGGGGAGAAGAATCATGTTTTAGAGAGGGAGGAGATTCGTCTTTTAGAGGGGGAGGAGATTCTGCCAAAATAGCAGGTTCTTCATGCAGTAGCACAGGAACTTCTTGAAGGATTGGAGACTCCCTGACAGGGGAAGGTATGTTAGGAACAACAGCTGAAATTTTCTCCTGGGGGGCAGGAACCTTTTTCTCCATAGCTGGCACTTCATTCTGAACATTCAGAGTATCTTTTAACACGGGAACCTCAACTGCCACATCAGTGCTCGGGACATTATTTATCAGTTGCTCCACAGCAGGACGAGATGCATCAACAAGGACAACTCTCAATTTACTTTCCTCAATATATGCGTTGGTTTCTTTGGAGAACTGTGGAGAAGAGTTAAGAAGATGAGGACAAGTAACATATAAGGAATATTATGCATGTAAAGTTTCTCAGCTATATGCTTAGTTGCTTACAAAAGCAGGAATGAGATCCTCATCTGATGTACCAGGAGGAACAACTGTTGTCTGCACCAAAAATTTGTCTTTTAATTGCATGTCCGGTGGCGCAGTACGCTGTGCTTGCATGGTAACTGCATTTAAGAGACAATAAAAAACAAATAAATCAAGAGGAACAGAAAAGAAGAAACCTAACAGAATCAAGTCTTGAATAGTTAAATACAAGACAAACAAAATTGCATAATTCTACCCTCTCTCAGAAGAAAAGGCATTATGGCATGGTTGCTTTAAGGAACAGATGGGTTGGTCCATCATGAGTGTTCATGCTATGATTTTTCTGGGATGACCCTTTTCCTCATTTATTCGTAGTGTGGTGCTAATGAGGAGCGAGGTGGCAACGGACCAACTTAGTTCATTCCACAAACCAAAAAAGAAGATGAGAAAACAACTTAGCTGAGAATGAGCCCACTTACATAAATATAGAATGAGTCAAAAGCAATTCAGCTTTAGAGAGTACTTTCAATAAAATTCAAGTTGTCTGTTACTATAATGTATCAATAAGGTCAGTAGCAGTAGTGTACACACCTGTGAAATCACATGTCGCCCTTGGAAGGATAACTCCAATATTTGGTCGGACACAATATCTTTTAGGGGAAGTAGTCTTAACCTAGCAATTTCAAAATGGTGGTCAGATGCTGGAGTTCCTCTGATGCTCAAACCGTGATCAACCAATTCAAATAAAAAAGCAACAGAACTGATAGTGTTTAGACACCGATCTGAAATGGTTACTCTGTTACTAAAAAAAATATTACTAAACTAATTTTATATAAATGTACCAGTCTTCCCTACATTGTACATAACATACCCATACCTAAAGATCTGAAATGTACCTTTGCAGAAGATGCAGGAGTACAGTATAAAGACATTAAATCAAGCTATCAAAATCGTCATCAGAAAGAAGGGACAAACCTTGAAAGCAACATACTCATCAGATTTGTTGACAAGATGGACAGAACATGAACTCTGCTTCTTCAGCTCAACTGACAACAACAAAAGAGAGAAACCCAAGTCAGATTTTTATCTTGATAAATGGCGACTTGATATATTATACTGAAAATAAATTCACTCAGATTTTTTTGGCATTTAGCAATTTATACATAATTATCAAGCATAGGCATAGAAATTCAGCACTGTATGGAACAAAATAAGTACAACAAGTAGCTGCTAGACTCATATGCTGAGAGCAGGTGTCAGCTTAAGACATTCTGAAATAGTAAAGAACTAAAGGCCACTTGATTATGCAGTTAGTAACAAGGTATATTGCACGATTCATAATTTTATAGGAGATCAATAGTAGGAATTTGATTGGGAGTTCTCCATTTCACTAGTGGCCCACTTCCTTCTATCTGTAGCATGTGCATCACTGCGTCAGGACATTAACAGGTGCAACAATGAATGCATCGTCCCTGCATTGCATAGTGGAATACTAACTTTACAACCTTTGTAAGCCTTAGCTCCCGTTTGTGTCATCACATTCAGTGGAGTGAGCAAGCTACTCGCACTGAGCCGAGTATGTGCCAACTGCCAACTACCGAGAGAGAGACTTTACAACCACTCGTACCACAAAATCTACCTGTCTGTAACCAATCGAACCGAAAGGCAGCAACCAACTAATAACATGGTAGTAACGTAACAGCTTTAGAAAAACAAAGCCAAGCCCGAAAATAAAAATTACAGGAAAGAACTCTGTCATTTATGTTACTTGGAAAAAGAATACAGCCATTCCTGCTTTCCTTGTGCCCTCAGGTTCAGGATACGAAAATTGCAGGTGCCTAAACCTCGAAAAATGTGTAACTGATCTGAGAAACTTGAAGTTTACAAATCTGTTGCCTCCCAATTTCTGTTCGTCTGTTCAGTCACACCAATTTCCAAATTTAATCTCATCTTCCACATCGCAGCACAACCACAGAACAAACTAGATAGCACTTGACACTAATCCAATCAATCCCAAGAAAAGGAACACAGACAAAAATCTATATACCGGGATAAACCACCAATCGACCGAACGAGTTCCAGATTACGCGGGACACACCGAAATGGCCGAATCCACGGCGGGCGGGACGACGCGGTTACGGGAAAGTCGAATCGGAGCAAGCGGGGCGAGAGGCCGCGCACGAACGCGCAGCGCCGGCTGGACAAATTCGTCGCCCGAGACGGATCGGAATTACTACTGAATAACTACAAAGGGGGGAGAAATCGTGGGCGCGCGCTTACAGGTGAACTGGAGCTCGCGGGGCTGGATCTCGACGACGCCCTGGCCCATCGCCGCCACGAAGCGGGTCAGACGGCAGCGCCTTGCAAGCGAATCAGAAAACCGCCGCCGCCGCCGCCGACTACCCGCTGGCTGCTGCGGAAGCCCCCGATTAATCGGCAGGCAGGAGGAGTAGTGGAGGAGGGGTGGGGGGTTTGGACGGGGGTGGGGAGGGGGGGAGGAGTTGGAGTGAAGAGGGGAGAAGACGAGGGTAGGGGAGGGGGATTTGAAGGCGACGGGCACTTCGTCGCCGTCCTCCCCCTTCGTCGGCGGGTTTGACGAGGGGGCGGTTGCGACTCTCTCTCTCTCTCTTTGGGTCTGGGGACGCGGAGCGGAGAGGGGAGGGGCGAGGTTTTCCAGGGTGACCCCGATGGTCGATGGGGCCGCCTTTTGTGGGTGTGGGGGCTGCGCATGATTGCTTCCTTTTGCACATTGGCCCCCAAGAAAAGGCTATAATCTACTTCTACTACTTTCATTCCCATGATTCAAAAAACTGAGCAATATGAAAAACACTATTCCCTCCAATCCATTAGATGGAGTACTAATACTTTCCTCCATAAAGAAACATAAGAGCGTTTAAATCACTATTATAGTTTTTCTCTGTGATCCAATCGAGCAAATCAAAATCTTGTACTACCTCCGTCTCGGTGTATAAGTCATTCGCGTAGTTCTAGGTCATCGATTTGAGGAATTAAATATGTGCTATATGTCATGAAAAGTATATCACTAGATTTCTACACGGATGTAGTTTCTAAATATATTTTTTTTGTCACATATAATACATATTTAGATAGTTAAATTGTCGACCTAGAACTACGCGAATGACTTATACACCGGGACGGAGGGAGTACGATTCAAATGAGCATGCCATGCTGATATCGTTGTCTCGATTGTCGTGCTTTTAGAACCCGGTGAGCCAAAGCGGTCTTAACTACAAAATTAACCCACATGCTGAATACTAGCGAATTAGAAAAAAAAAACATAGTAGCCATCTAGGAATATCCTTTCTGAGAGGCTTGAGCCGATGTGATTTTTTTCCTTCGAAATCGAGCGGTTGATGTACCAGCGATTTGGAAAGCTCGTCTGAGGGTGAAACTGATCCCTTAGTTGGTGTTTGGAAAAGTATATTAAACTTTTAAGAAAAAGTTGTAAGGATTCTAATATTGTGATCAAACGACCTACATAGGTCTCAAGAATTAGAGTCCTCTACAAATTCATGGAAATTTATTCGAATCAAAGACCAGCATCTCGCTAACCAACATAGGCAACGTGGATTTGCACTTCATTCAAAATAGAAGGTTTGCCTGCACTTTAATTATTACATGTAATCACGACATTGTAGCCCTACCAAGGGATTAGTTGAGACCACATGAACGATCCAGGTAGTGAACAATAAAAGGCACATAAAGTTACAACGCGTCTAGATTCAAAGGCCGTTAACAGAGCAATATTACTATGTGGCGCTACCTGTGGGCCATAATGTCGTAGACAATGGATAGGGATTTGTAATGTTGCGCCTTAAAAAAAACATCACCCACTTTATTCAATAGATAAAATAGATACATCGTCTGTGAGGAAGGCTACAATTTCATTCGGTGGTTCCTCGAGCCAATCAAAAGTCGTAGAAAAATTAGCTAATCTAGCTAGTTCATGAGCGACCTTGTTTACTTCACTATTACAATGTTCAAACCTAAAAATAGGAAAATCACAAGCAAGATGATAACAGTTGTCGAAAATCACCGCCACTGCATCCGCAGAACATCCTCCATGGTTCATGGTATCAATGACCTCCAGATTGTCAGAGTTAATAACAAGGCGATTATACCCCAACCTTTGCACAAGGGACAAACTGTATCGGAGCGCCAAGGCTTCCGGCCTTCCGCCACCAGGATATCTGTGCACAAGTCTATCTTCCCACCCACCAACCCCCCCACCCCACCCCACCCACCCACCCCCCCCCCCCACCCAATGAAAATTTCTCTATCATCCCTAAGGACCACCCCCAACAGTGCCCCTGAGTTCATCATGGTCAAAGAAGCATCAATAAGTGTCAATCTCAAGAGATAGAAAGGGATAGAAAGATGCAGATATCGAGATCACCTCGAAGGTAATGGGGCCCAGAAACCCGCATCCCCGCTGTTTTTTACCCTATTAGGGATGGGGATGGGCCAGTTTTATATCCCCATGGGGTTGTTGCTTGGTAAATTTTCAAACTCGTCTGGTTTCATGGGTGCAAACCCGTTCCAGTACTACCTGCACCCAAAATCCGCCAAACCTGTGAAACCTATGACACCTGGGCCTCATAATAGACGTTGGCTGGCCAAAATCCTATCATCCCTCCGCTCTCTCTAAAAAATGTGACTTCTAGTCGCTAGGCTGCCACACTCTAACATCTAAACACTAGGCCTAGCCCCAAAAAAACAAAAACATTGTTTTGCTGAAATGTTGCTGATGTTTTTGCTTATCGCTCGCGGGGACGGGTTCCCCATGGGTACAGAAAACCCGACGGGGATGGGGATGGTAAAAAAAATTGTCCCCGTGTACGATGATGGGGACGGGGCGGGCTTGGCTTTTTGTCATGGGGACGGGGATGGGCAAGCAAAACCTGACGGTTTTCATCCCTGTTGCCATCTTGAATATCATATGTACACAAAAGCCATTTTCAATTTTTGCATGGCGCAATCCTTAATTTCCCTCATCAAGTTACCACCACTCTAGAACTTTTAGATCTATGTTCCTTTGGGAGAAGTTCGATGTGATGCCAACCAACGCGGGCTTTAAGTGACCTTTCACTGTTTGCCAAAAAAACAACATGGAATTGTATGATATCATGTCATTAAAATAACAGATCAAATTGGAGGAACATATATTTGAGTGCATACGAAGTTATTCTTGTTTTACAAAATAAAATGAAGAACAAGGAATGATCAACCTTCTCAAAGACACATACTATTGAATTCACACCAAAGGAGAACCACCCAAGTTGGCGGAGACATGAGGAATTAGACCATTGAACTAATAACACACGGAATACAATATCGTCACCAAAAGGGCATATGGGAATTCCATCTCCCTTATAAACATAATCAACCTCCTGACAACATATGATTGCTACCAATGAGAATAAATGCACATTGGAGAAGACACTAGTTGATAGGACATACGTTGTAATTTCCTAATACTTCAAACTAAGCTAGGAAATCTTCATGTAGCTAGAAAGCTCTATTGGGATATTAATTAGACATATGACGATACTTACAATTACTAAAATTTTAAATAATAACACATATAACCACCACGTCGTATATCTAAGTGGCACAGATTATTGTACAAGGATGAGATTTTGTTGTAATTTAAGCTTGCATATGTTTAGAATAACTCATTTCAAGAAACATCTCGAACTAAAAATAAAATATTTTTCATGAAAAATGTTCTACTTTATAATGTGTATTTGTAATAATGTTTGTTTGAATCGTGCAAGAGACAACTTTGTTAGTGTTATGTGCTTAATGTTTGTGATACATTAGAGGAAAACAAATAAGATTGTGTACTTTAGTTGTATCATCAAAAAACTAACTAAAACTAAACTCAAATGGAGCTATAAAAATAAAAAAAAAATTAGTATAAATTATCATGTCTGATCATCTGTGCTATCTCTACCCAGTATTAGGGATAAGTCAAAACACT
This sequence comes from Aegilops speltoides, assembly GCA_021437245.1. NCBI lineage: Eukaryota > Viridiplantae > Streptophyta > Magnoliopsida > Poales > Poaceae > Aegilops > Aegilops speltoides. Next base: position 522,736,794 of record CM038143.1, on the reverse strand, counting down.
GTTTGCCACCACAAAAAGTATAGAAGCATTACGAAATCGGCGACCTCTGGTATGTAGGAACGTCCCAGGCTTGGCACAAGCTGGGTTGTGGAGTTGCTGGGCTGGGCTTCTCTCTCTGCAATTCTTTTCTTTCTAATTTCTTAAAGCATAAATACAAAGTGAGAAGCACGGGGAGTTTGGAGAATGTTGAGTCTGAGACAAAAATATCTCTGGACTGTTGAAAGAAAAATGCACAATTTAAATAAAATGCCCTAGCATTATTTTAAGATAGAAAAATAAATCAAATTTGAATTCATTTTTGAATCTGTCCAGAACATTCCCAAAATGCTGAAATTTGGTGGAGAGTCATTTGACATGATTTAGAAAATTTAGGGAAATTGTGAACATTTATTTGAAGCAAAAAAAATCACTTACAAATCTATAATACCTAAATAGTTGTTCCCCACTATGTTATTTCTCTAGACATGTAGACTATCCACGTCAACAAGCCTGCACAATCAGCTGCTGGTCCACGTCATGTAAATTAGGTTATCTATTCACGTAGACCCGATTCAATCAGGGTCAATTTAGTTCGAAAGCCAAACACTTAGGTTGGGTTGGACTCCTCTGCTTCCCCTCCCTGTGTAACTATCTCACATTTATATGTTGCTCCATTAATAATCTAAGAAAATATGCCGCACCATAGTCTTCCCCTCCCCTCCACTTCCCCAATTTCAGGGCGTCTTCTTCCATTCTATTCCCAACCGATTCCTATCCATGTGTATTTATCTGCACTTCCTTTCCCACTCTTCCTCCCGTCCCAAGCCACTGCTTCCCGTGCTACGGGTCCTTCAATTGATGCCGCCTCCTCCTGATTGTAGGCACACCGGTGCTCTTGCCGTCCTTCTAGCGGTGGCGATCATGTCGGATTCGCACCATTGTTTCTGTGGAAGAAGAGATCAACACCCTGAATAATCTTGTACTCATCTTAGCTGCTGCAAGAGAACCCCGTTGCTACTGCGCCTTTCTCCCTCATCCACCATGGCATCATGATGTTTCATCTCCAGCAATACCAACGTATGTGCAGGGCAGATGACTTCTTCCTATGCTATTTTTATTTTCTGACATTATGCATGCGACGTCTTGATTAGTTAAGGGAAAGAATCAAACAAAGAGTTGAGCATGTACTTTATTATACTGTACTCCCATGTTTTTTGAGGAGTTAACAGCTGATGCCTATTGGATGCTTGAAGAAATGCCTCAATCACCTAACAAATTTCTTATAGTAAGTACTCCCTTCAGAATATTAGGGAGTTAGCTTTTGCTACTTGCTAGAGTTTGAATCCACTTAATGTATTACTGCAGGTAATCCACGTTGACCACAATTCTCAGAACTTGGAGCACTCTTTTCCCTGATATCAAGGTCTGCACTTGGGCACCAATGACTACTACTGAGTTGCCACTTCCATGACGGTCGATGAATGTCACATGTTAGGAGAAAATATGCCATATTGTACCATGTCAAGTGACAAAGCAACATCACTGAATTTATGCCACGTCAACACCTAAGCGGCTGTCCCACTAGTTACTATGAATTATCAAATCCACTATATTCCAAATGCATATCACAATAAGTATTTAATTCACGTAAGATTATATAAACAATTTAAAGAGGCAAATCACATCATAAGTTGATATGAAATAAAAAGTCATATTATATATGAAATCATCTCAGCTTAATCGTTCTTTAAATAGGAATGATGGTAAAAAATAACACTGACTAAAGTTTGACACATACAGTAGAAAAAGATGAAAACTAATAATTAACTAAAGACCACATGTGTTGTCCCAATGATTGCAATGTATGATTCAGCAAGTATCTTTCCATCATGGAAGGATGGCATTCATGCACAATCAGGTTGAGGAAACTAATAAGATTATCCGTCTCTTGTTTCTTCTTTGCCCAGGATTCATTCTTCTCTTGTTGTCTCTTCTTTAGAGCATCCAACTCTTCTTGTTGCTTCTTTTGTATATCTTCAAATGCTCTCTCTTGTGCTTCAAGTCTTGCGTCTAACTCCTCCTGATGCCTATAAATAGACAAAACACAACAACGTTGCATCGTAATGAGATGAAAACAGACAAGATAAAGGGTACAAGAATGCCACTAAGAACCCTACAATCTATCAAATGATGAATTTCAAATAGAAAAGTACATTATTAAATGTCAAGGCAAGCATGTCGATGGGCCAATGAAACAGTAAACCTAAGAATAACGTATAATGTTTAAAAACATGCATACCAAGAGCTTGATTACAGGAAGCATCATCAATAAGATGTCAAGTCAACAACTCAGGTTTAAAGAAGCAACTATGCTAGGACGACACGTAAACAAATGAACAAAACATATTTGATTTTTGGATTAAAAACCATGCATTAAAACCGTGCAACAAACCATGTATTTCTCGTTACAAGCATTGCTTTTTATGCCACTTTGGCTGATTAGATAAGGATCATACCATACATAAATAGCAAATCACTCCTTAGTGCAACTTTCGCTACAGGAACTATAGATGAATGTCTTATTCGCACACATTTGTGTTTTCATTTTCATCATCATGAATGCACTGGGCACACAAAAGCAAGCAAAAGGAAACAAAAATAACACAAAAAGAAACAAGACAATTACCTGTCATTTGCATCTCTTGCCTCTTTATCTTTCTGGTCAATTCTTTCTTCTAGAACTTGGATCTGTGTTGATGAAGTTGAGCTCCCAGACCTGCCAGATCTTGAGGCATACCTCATGCTCATACTTCACATAACACATGAGAAAAAAATTACACGGGCTACATAGCAGCCTGATGCGATATGTACCATCAATAGATAACATGGACTAGATTAATAAGTGAGTATTTTTCCTCTTGAACATAATTGAATAGCCCTCGTTGTCATCAGAACAAGGAGCATATGCTAGTTTCCTCTTGCCGTGACTTCTTGAAGGCATCAACAGTTGTTTCGGTCCTTTGTCCATCCCTACTTCTTAAAATATGACTTGCATCATTATCAAACAGAGGGATAGAATTTGCAACACGAATATTAACATATTAGTAACAGAAGATATTGGTCCCTGTAAAGCTTAAAGTTGTAGTTCAAAGTTAAATTTCCTGATAATGGTAGTCGGATAAAATGCGGCATACAATGTATTGCGAAGAGAAACTGCAAGCGACATGCACAACAATATCAAATGAACCGATTCAAAGCGAACATACTTAATTGATATAACTTCAGTTTTGGACAAGGCTGCAATCAGCTAATAAGTTAATGAATCCAACTAAGAACAGATAAATACAAAACCAACTTTGCATAAAAACATATAGCTCTTGGCTAGTTAGAATAAAAATTCAGTACGTGCTTAATTTGTCAACAAAATGTAACTAGTATTCAGAATTATTAAGAAAGTCACATGCCTTTTCTATTGAGAACACTGCCAACTACCAAAAGGAAAAAATGCAGAGAAGCAGACTGAGTTAATTCGACCACGCCGGACACCACTGGCAGCCATGCACCTTCAACGACAAAGCAACTTACATATAGGTTCAATTAACAATTCATGGCCATGTAAAATAATCAGACCTTTGAAGTATACCTTCCCGTGGCTAGCTAGAAGACCTGCTCTCTATTGAGTGCGGAAGTCCGTAAGTTCAGCAACAACATGGCACCAAGGCGCCTCGAGTTTCTGTTTTACCTCATTAACACAAGCACACTACATTAGTATGGAATAGAGCACTACCCACTGTATGACAAATCAATCAGCACAACTCTGCCTACATGGAACATCAAATATTGTACAACTACTTGTTGCCGATTAGAAACCACAGTTCAGGCATCATGCAGCGGTAAGCTTAGATGAGCAACTAGCAAAAAAAAGCCTCTCCAAAATTAGGCACATCAAAGTAATATATGGAAAAAAAATCATGCGAAAAACATTGAGATGTAATACTTGAAGCTGCAAAAGATGACAGGGACTGGAACTGAATGAACTGCCAAAATAGGTACCAGCTTATGGTATCAACACGAATTAAATGAATTCCTCTTAAATTTGTTTGGAACTGGACCTTTAACAATGCAGCCATTTTACATGTGAATATGTACTTTCCTAATGCACACATGAATGTGATAAAGTAGCTATCTTAGAATGCAAATACAGGTTGCACTAGAATTTTATATTTCTCAAAGCGATGATAGTAAAACTGATGTGTAGCACAAACAAACTGCTGTAATATTTCTCAAAGTGCCAAGCATCTATGCACATAAAAGTGCCCCAAATCTATATAACACAAATTCTAACAGTATGAATTGAGTCCTTATTAACTAGTAAAGTAAATTAGTTCATCAGTTTTACATCACCTAGTTCATCAGTAGATCAGAACTTCAAAAATTCACAGGATATCCTACAGAAAAAAGGAAATATATAGATAAAAGTCACGGTGCTTGTCGTTGTAGAGGCGGCCGGCGACTCCTACATCGGCCGACCATGCGAGGCCCTTGACGGTGGATCCGATGGTGAGGTGTGCAGTGGGGTGGCCATGGAGGATGGTCGTCCTCGTGGCGGTGGTGGCCGATCCAGTTGCCGTGTTGGTTGGCCTTGCTGACCGTGGTGCCTGAGGACGACGACTAGACGCCGGGAGGCGCGGGAGCGCGTGAAGGAGGTGTCCGTCATGGCAGGGCTGCACCTCTACTCCCACTGCGGTGGACGCTGGAGGAGGACCATGAAGGTGGTGACGCGGGTGTCAACAAGTTGGATGGGCCAGCCGCGTTCGGGGGCGCAACATCGGGGAGGAAACGCGGCAACGGAGATCACGCCATGGACGAGTGGTCCGACAGTGTCGGGCTCCTGCCGTGCCCGACTGCCATAGATGGTGGGGGCGGCGGAGGTGGACGGGGGTGGGAGTAAGGGAGAGGAGCGGCGGAGGGGATTGGAAGATTGGATCGGGATTAAGAAAGGAAGAGGACGGCGCCAGATGTGAAAACCAGGATTAGGGTCAACCACCGTATAGCTAAAACAAATGGGCTTCGCTCCAAAAAAATTGAAATTTTCATTCTCTGCGCCCTGGAGGGCAAATCAATTCTCCCTAAAAAAATCTGGTAGCTTTGACACGCTTACATAAAAAAAACTGTGGGGTTTTTTTAAACACAAAAAAGGTCGTTTTGACACGTATAATGTACATGTATAATCTTATCAAAAAATTAAAATGGCATGTACCATGTAAGTGTATAGTCAATAAAAAAAGTAAAAAGGATGTGCCACGTACCATGTGTGTATAATCTGATTAAAAAAATTAAAGAGCAAGTAATAGACACCATATGTGTACAACTGCGCCGCCATATTCATCGGCTCACGAACACCACCAATAAGCTTTTTTCTAACCACTAATTATTTATATTAGATTGGTATATTAGACTGAACAAAATAATTGCATCGCTCAATAACTTATGAACAAACTATGGCGGGTCCAACTACCAGCATTGAGCCACTGACACAGGGGACCCATAAAAATACTCTGACGCATGGGTCCTACTGCTCAATAACCCGAAGCAGTTACGACGAGCCCCATTGCTAGTAGTTACACGATAAAAAATGAGCATCACACATTTGTAATAATCGTTGACTGTAGTGGGTTCATCATGGAAATTACCAAAACGTCATACAAAATGACAGCCTAGTGGCACTTAGCGGCTCACATGATTCAATGACATTAGCCGTCACTGACATATAGTAGTTGGTGACGCGACCTCCAGGACATCACACATTAGATACTTTTGTGACGTTGTCAACCACCGTCACAAGGATTTTTGTCACAGTATCTCAATTTTCTTGTAGTGAGTGAATGGATGACTCAAATAAAATTTCTTCACTACATTTTTTCCCTTTTTCGATAATGTGCTTCTGGACTAAATGATAGAACTGCATTAGACTCTACACCAGTATACCACCCAATTCCAGTCACAACAATAAGAATGCCACTGGATTTGTGAAATTTACAGTTATTATGAAACAACCACAACTATATGATTATCTAGTTGTAACTGTTGATTGAGAATCCTATGAAGCAACCACAACTGTATGATTATCCAGTTGTAACTGCTGACATAGTAAGAAATGGAATAACACATTTCCTTTGATTTTACTAAGAACATCGACCAAATTTCAAAAGCATTATCAAACTCAGTTTTGATAAAGAATGTCGTTTTTTAAATTAAACAATTATCATGCAAAGGTTGTGAATTATCTGTAATCATGTATCCATGTTTTTATCTTCCTATTATATTGTGAGTTGAACTACTCTTCTTCATTAATAACGTTTATCCTATACAATGCTATGATCCCGCAGCAATGCGAGGGGAATTGTCTAGTGAATGGAAGAAGAAGAAGAAGAAGAAGAAGAAGAAGAAGAAGAAGAAGAAGAAGAAGAAGAAGAACAACAACAACAACAACACGGACATGTTCATGCATGGGTTATATCGACTTGGGTGGAAATAAAATTGATTCTTGAGTGCAAGAAGGTAAAGAAGTGGTGATCACACACAAGCCTAAATGGAATAAGCATAACTTGGCATGACGGATGCAATGCATAAGCAACACAAAGAAGAACATCCTGCACAAAATGTAATGAAACACGCAAAACAATAATCATAATGCAACATAATTTATGCCAACATGGAATTCACTCATGACAAGATGGTTTAAGGTTACAAAATATGGACTTGGGTTGTTACAATCAGAGATGATGAGGTAAGACTGGAGGAGGAAGAATAAGAAGACATGATTCAAAAGACATCAATTTTGTTTTAGAGGGTAATTCGTTGGATGGCTCACTTACCTTGGGCCCGAAGTTGAGGCAGAAGACGCCATCGTAGGTGAGGAAGAGCTCGTAGAGCGGCAGGAAGAAGGCCTCCCGGCGACGGAAGCCAGCCAGCGAACTGCCCATGGGAGCTCCGCCCCCCTACGTAGGGCTCCTCGTCGTCGTTCCCTGGCATGCAACGTACTCCAGTTGCTCCGGTTCTTGATAAGCACCACTACAACTCATCGTCGAAGAGAAGATCGGCAAAAAAAATCCAGGCTTCAGTGCGGCAGCGCGACTGTGGGAAATGAGGCAGAGCGCAGTGGGGGAAGCAAGGCAGCAGCGGTGGTGTGCGTGGGGCAACGGGTGTTGGGAGGATGGAGCATGTGGCGTGGGTCGGGAGGGGAGGTGGTGGAGGGGGAGCAAGGTGGCGCCCATTGGAGACGAGGAAGGAGGAAGGGAGGACTTTGGGTTCATCAGGAAAAAGTTGAGGACAAATTCGCAAAATAACCCTTGCGACGTTCTTTTCTAGGCGGAGGGAGTATTAAGTAGCACAGACTCCTAAAATCATCTTTGTAGAAAGTAATAAAATAAAAGGAAATTATTTGAGGGTGACAAAGTATTTTTCCTCATGCATGCATCGACGATTAAACTATTTTAATATATGAGTTGTGTAATAGTTAAATAGGAGTTACAATCAAAACCCCGGGTGCGGTGCTGCTGGGGATGAGAAAAATATCCTCATAGAAATTCAAAATAAATCTTTGTGGGTGCCCAAATCTTCTTTTTCCTGCATCCATCGGCGATTAGACTATCTTAAGATAAGGGTTATGTGAAAGCTATCTAGTATGCATAGTCAAAACCCTAGTGTCACTAGTAGAAAAAGGGTCAAACATGAAGCACATTAGTGCCGGTTTGTATTTGAGCCGGCACAAATGTATACATTAGTGCCGGTTCCAACGGCTAGCCGGGCCGCTCTCATTAGTACCGGTTCGTGGCTAACCTTTAGCACCGGTTCGTGCCATGAACCGGTACTAATGAGAGTGGTGGCAGGATGTTGTCAGTCTGGGCCCCCTCCAGCACCTTTAGTACCGGTTCTTGGCACGAACCGGTACTAAAGGTCGTCCTACATAAACCCTTCGTCCACCCGAGCTCGCTCTGTTCTTCCCCTTTCCCCTTTCCTCTCTGTTCTTCCCCTCTTCCTCTCGAGCTCATCACACATTTTGCCCAAAATTTGTCAAGATTTGAAGGCCCCCATCCATTCAAATGATCACAAAGGTTAGCAACTTTGTCCTTTCATCTCTCATTGCTAGATTAGCTCTTGCAATGCTTTATATAGTTATTAATTTGTGAATTTAGTAATTTGGGAGGATATATATATATGTGCTAGTATTTGATTTATATGCAATTTGAGGTTAAAAATAACACTTAGTTTGCATATGTAGGTGTGGTTTACTTAGTGCCTTCTAATTCTCCGTCGTAATCACCGTCGATCGCCCGCACCGTCCCGTCGCCGGCACCACCTTGTGGTGAGCCTCTTGTTCATGAAATTTTATATAAAAAATTGATGTTTGTGTGATTTGGATATATAGTTACTCATATAATTATCTTACCCGTACGTTGTTTGTTATACATAGTGCCATGGTTTTGATATCCGTCCCCGTCGGCCCTCGTCCTTGTTATGATCCGGATGTGGTATATTCTCTTTTAAAACTATTTGTTGCATTTCGTGTTTATGACAAATTATGCCCATCAAGTTGACATAGATATTTTTATCTAGGAGGTATGTGAACCGGAAATTCCAACCGACCCTATTGTCGAGAGGTTAAATTTAGTTGAAAGAGAAAACGAGTACTTGAAAGAAAAATTGAAAAGAATTGAGGGGGAGAAGATGGAATTGGAGTTGCATGTTGTCGATGTCGTCCATGATCACAAGATCAAGATGGAGAAAATGCGCTTGAAGATTAGAAAATATGCCATCGATAGAGAGGCTCAAATACAATGAAGATTAGAAAGATTAGAAAAGATTAGAAAATCCACATCATGAAAAGGACGTAGAGTACAACATGCTAGAGTTCTTGAAGCGCCTCAAATACAATGAAGATATAATACTTCCTTACAACTTCCAGTGAGTCACACTGTCTTGTACTACAAATTCTCTGTTTTTGCCTACTAGCTAGCTACATGTTTTTGCTTACATATGCCCGCTTAATTAAGACATGCAAACGTGTGTGCATGCAGATTTCACTGGATCTTGTGTATCATTAAAGTTGACGCCGGAACAGTTGAAATCTTCGACTCGCTACTCAAAGCAAATCTGACTATAACATCTTGTTTGGGATAGTCACAGTAATTTCAATCATTATTAACTATATATCTCGCCTATTTAGTTCGTCATTTCATGATATGAACTATTTAATAACCCTTTATTCATTTTCTTTGTCGGTGAGGCGGGCTTGGGCAAGGTTCATCAGCGTCACGGAAGGCGAATGGAAAAAAAAGCCAACCCAAGGTAAGTAATTAAGTACTACTAGTTAGCTAGCTAACTGCCATCTCTTTAATTATCATGCTTGATTAATTATTATCTGATCAAATTCCATTCTCGTAAAGGCCACAAGCGGTAGCGTAGGGATGATCTGTGTGCATTCTGCGTTTGCGAGAACATTCGCATGATGGCGTCCGAAAGGAGCAGATCTCAAAGACAGGAATGGGTACGCTTGTCAAAACACTATTCATAATTTTTACACCATTATCGATATCTAGTCACACAACTAATACACATGCATATTGATCTCCTTCTTAACAGTTGAAAGAGATGCGGGAGAAGCTCCTAAAAACGGAGCGCGTAGAAGCACTTCAAGAGGAAATAACGGGATTTTTGCTCGACCAGGTCATAAATCCGAAGGAAGAATACTATTACCCGCTACCACCCCCATGAAAACCACTTCCAATTGTCATCGTGCTCCGAAGGCACCAATGAGGCTAATGCCACTGGCTCCGAAGGCAACATGCATATGTAGGAGAAGTTGTATATAGCTATACATGTGTGTATGTGTGAATTAATTAATATGGTGGTTTGTGAGACATTGATGATATATATATATATGCATGATTGGTTCCACTAGAAATTCTATATATATATATATATATATATATATATATATATATATATATATATATATATAGGTAAAACTGTGTCTATCATAGCTTGCCACGAACTAGTTAAGGCATGGTAAACATTTAACGGTTTAAAAATAAGTAAAAATATGAAATAAATAGGGAGACTCATTCTAATATAATAAGATGATCCAACGGTGTGATTGTGAAAATATGCATTTATGTGTCCTCAAAAAAAAACAAGCATTTCACTCACCGCAGATCAATATATATTGAAACATTTGTTCTTTTTGTCGAGGACACATGCAGTCAAATTTTTTCAATCCATCCGTTGGATCATGTTATATTATAGGTGTGATGGTTCACGATTTTTTTCAGGATTTTTGAGAACTTTTAAACCGTTGAAAACCTTAACTAGTTCTGTGGCAAGCTATTGTAGAAAATCCTATAACGTGTACAATGTGTAGTATCGTAAAATACCAGCAAACGAAAAGGAATTAAAATGGAAACACAAAATTAAATGAAAAAGAAATCATAAAATTAAAAACCCCCCAAACCTTATAGTACCGGTTGGTCTTACCAACCCAGTACTAAAGGGCTCTAGGCCCCTGAGTGGCTCGTGCCACGTGGTTGCCCTTTTAGCAACGGTTCGTCTTGAATCGGTACTAAAGGGGGGCTTTAGTGCTCACACTTTAGTGCGGTTATGGAACCCAAAGACTAAGGGTTTTACTGAACCAGTGCTATCGCCTTGCTACGCACTAGTGTGTCATGCTACTGGAGATTGTACTTTGTCTTTATCAATTTCCTGGGGCTACATTTCATTAAAAATAAAAAATTGTAAGAATTCCTATACTCTAGATTTGTTAAAAAAATCATTCCATGTTAATTGCATAATTATTTTTTGTGCAACTAATACCAAAATAATTATATGTTTATCTTATGCTCTATTCTTCAAATTAAATGGATGAATAGGCCACTAATTGCAATATTTCTAGTACATATGTTCTCTCTACACTTTTCCTGTTATGCAAATGAACATTAACTCTCTCTTTTTTTTCGTGTAAAATGAACATGAACTTGGGAACTCAGCACAACGGTTTACTCACACAAGCTTGGAATTTCGAGTGGCAAATCTAGGATATGCACGTACACCACTTGCAAATACAAGATCCGTTGGGGTTCTTTGGGCTGAAATGCAGGCATGAAACATTGTGGTGGATCTGTCAGGTGGAGGGTGTCAGGCGGGCCCGCAGCTTGCACGGCCATGTCGGCGGTGACGTGGATAGCGCAAAAAGCCCAGGCAGCGAGCGCCGCTCTCCCTCTGCCACCGCACATGCTGGATCATCAGGTCACTTTTTTTTTTTGTTTAGAATATAAATTTGAACTTACCAGTTCACTGTGGGTCACCCGGTTCAGACGCTGTGCTCCTGCCTACCGTTACTCTATCGTTGTCGATGGACCGTCCAAGCACGCGGCAGGTCCACACGGATGCTGCCATCTGGAGCCTCTCCATTGGTTCGGATGTGCATAGCTCCTGCTGCCTGCCATCAAGGCACCTAGGTCTCCACGTGGATGCATAGTTCGCCACGTCACGCTTCATAACAACGACGCCATGTCAATTAGCAGCAGCAATCTGTTGCAACAGCATTGTGACGACGGCGTAAAAGCAACTCCAATGGGGCGACCCATTTCGTCCGCCCGTATCCGTTTGGCTCGGCGTGGACAAAAGTGGCGGCCCAACGAGCCGACCCAAACGGACGCGCGTCCGTTTTTCATCCGCGGGCGACCAATTCCCGGCCTAATTTTGAGCCTGATTTGCGTCGGCGCGGACACGAGACGGACGCTGCGCTTCTCTTTCTTCCGGGCTCCGTCGCAAGGCCGCTTCCCCGCCTCAACCATGGACGACGCCATCGATCTCGACCTTGACCTCGCCGCCGCCGCCGCTTCGCCTCGCCTCGTCCGTGCTGTCGCCTCCTCCGGAAAGGCAAGCCTCGTGCCCGCGAAGACCGCCGTCGCGACTAAGCCGAAGAAGCGGCGACGCAACAATGGGCAAGCGAGTCGGCCAAGAGGAAGGGCCGGAGGCACGCCGCAGACGCGAGGGATGAGGCCGCCGCGCAGGCCGCCGCATAGCAGGAGTTCACCAATGCCCGCGTCGCGGCGGCAATGAGGGAGGTGCTCTACATGCTAGGGGTAAACCCTAGCCAGCACAGCCTCGTCCAAGCCGTCGTCGCCGCTACCAGCACCGGCTCGTCGGCGTTTCCTCGGATGGTGCTGCCCGAGTCACCCCGCGCGTCGACTTGCAACCCGGTCCCCGGCTTCCACGTCTACCCACAGGCCTCCCGCTTCTCTGGTGAGTGCTCACCCGACGTGAGCGTGGTCGCGCCTTCCACGCCCTCGCCAGCGCCCATCGACCTGAACGCCACCCCGGTGGTTGGTGGCTCGTCATCCGTAACCTGTTCGAGGGAATGCCGTCCGTCGTCGATGAGGACTTCATGCAAAACCTCATCTTCGAGGCCGGTGCGTCAGGCGCTGGCTACGATCCCGACGAGACACAAAGCCCGGACGGCCGCGGGGCGTTCACGCCGGCCGCTGGCTATGATCCCGACCAGGCGACCTTCATGCGTGATCAGGTCGGCGTCGACCTGGATGGCTTCCCCCTCGACCACGAGTTCCCGGACGACTACGGGCAAGAGGAAGAGGACGAGTGCGACATCGACGTGGAGCCTTTGTTCGAGGACGAGCTCGCCAACCAAGCCGCCGGTGCTAAGCCCAAGCGCAAGAGCAAGCGTACGAAGGCGTACACGGCGGCCGAGGACAAGCTTCTTTGCGAGTGTTGGCGAGACATTGGACAAGACCCAAAGATGGGCGCCGAGCAAAAGCATTCGACCTTTTGGACTCGTGTGCACCGAGAGTTCCATGAGCGCAAGAAGTTTCCACCTTACCAATTTGTGAGCACGCGCGGGTGGGTCTCCATTTCCAAACGGTGGAGGGTGATCCAACAAGAGTGCAACAAGTTTTGCGCCACCCTTGAGAGCGTCAAGGCCCGCCCCGTGAGCGGCATTGGCATGCAAGACATGGTATGATAGCAAGCAAGCCACCCTCTTTTGTGTCATCAAGATCATCCTTGCTATCACTTGCCCATATGCTTGCATGGAAATTTTGTAGGCATTTCAAGCTTTGGAGGCATTCGAGGTTCAACACAATGGCAAGTGCTTCAACCTCTCTCATTGCTATCGGGTCATCAAGGACGAAGAGAAGTTCAAGGCACAATATGCCGCACTCAAGGCACGCGGGAAAGAAAGCCGTGGAGGATGTTGGGGAGGGAGAGCCGGCACGGCCGTGGGGGAAGACCAACTCCAAGAAGGAGGACAAGCGAGATGCGGCCACCAACGCCTTGATCGCAAGCGTGGACGGCATGATGAATAAGAAGGACTCAAGGGAGGAGGAGCGCCGGTGTTTCAAGGCGGAGCAAATGGATGCTTTCATGGAGATCCAAAGGAGGAGGCTTGATCTTGACGCCAAGAAGCAAGCCAAGATGTTCGAGTTCGAGGCGGAGAAGCAAGCCAGGATGCTAGAGATCGAGGCCGCCAACGCCAAGACCAAGGCAAAAGAAGTGTCTCTTGCGAGCATGATGACCAGGGTGGAGATCATGAAGGTGGATCTCAACACCGTGTCGCCAAGGAAGAGGCCATGGTTCGAGAAGATGCAAGCCGACATGCTCAAGTTCGCCGACGAGTGATCTATGGCGGCGAGGGCCATCTTTTTTGTATGCCGGCATGATCACGGGAGCCGAGATGGCGTGGTCGAACTCAAGTCCCACCCTTTTTGTGTGCTGGCATGTGTGCCGGGTCGGGCGAAAAGCGCCAAAGATGAACTGTGTTGATTTTTTCCGGTCGGCATTGTATGCCGGCTACCGCATGGTGCCAACATGAGACATGGCAGCTGGCATGATCGGCCGCGGGCCCTTTTTATTTAAAAGTTGAATGCGGGCATGAAATGGGTCGGCACGTTGGGCGCATTGCCGACCCAAATGCAAAACTTGGCGGACGCGGGGCGGGCGGCCGATCCAAACGGACAAAAAGCGGACAAATGCGCCGTCCGTTTGGGTCAGCCCGTTGGAGTTGCTCTAAACGCTTGCTAGGGAACAGTACCATCTAGCTAGTGCAGTACGGTGCTAATGGCGGTGGTTGCTAGAAAGAAGAAATGACTTAGTGGAGCACATATGTTTCCATGCATGTTCGCAAAGTTTATATACATACACGGTGCAAAGCGCTTTAGGGAAAAGAAATGGCTTTGCATGCTGTTGTGTTGCTTAGCCGAACAGTAGCACGTAGGGAGTAGATGGTAGCTTGGTCGCCCCCTTTTCCATTTTTTTTGCTTAGCGAAGCGGTGGAAGCTAGAGAGGAAGTCCCGCGGAGAAATGTTTTCTAATGCAATGATGCAAATGACTCACATGATGAGAATCATCATGGGTACAACAAAGTTGGCTGATTTGTGAAGCCAATCTTTCCGCAAAGGCGAGTAACGATTTGGTGGATCGATCGATGCCTTTCTGATTCGTATGATGATAGTCTAAGATATCCATGTGATTTGAAAGTAAACTAGAATAGCGGCCATACCGTACGTCTCCGTCGTGCATGCACAAACGTATATGTATTATAATGTATATGCATGCATATACAGTGTACTCCCCCCGTTCCTAAATATTTGTCTTTCTAGAGATCTCAACAAGTGACTACATACGGAGCAAAATGAGTGAATCTACACTCTAAAACATGTCTATATACATCCGTATGTGATAGTCCATTTGAAATATCTAGAAAGACAACTATTTAGGAACGGAGGGAGTAATACAGAGTAAACTCAAATATATAGTGAAGGCCAGATTTTTAGGCATGGCATCGAACGTTTTTCATGGCAAATTATGTTTGCCGGGGGTGACAAGTTCCGTTGGCAAGTATGGTAAATCAGTGTAAGTTATTCCTTTTGGCAGAAAATTGTTGTGCTTGCCAAATAAATTTCCTCACACCAACATAAATTGCCATAAAAAATATTCAATTTCCCGTGCCTACAAATTTGATGTTAGATTTTTAGCATTTTTGTATTTTTTTTACAGGGTACACAATATAATACTCCCTTTAAACAGAGAAAGGCTTTTTGGAGGCCAAGCTCCATGGAGGCCTTTATTTTTGAAAAATTCAAATTCAAATTTTTTATTGTTCAAAAAATTCTGAAAAAAAAAGATGTGTGTATGTAAGGATGTAATTCACATGTGTGTAAAAATTCATGATGAAATACCTTGAGCTGCGAACTGTACAAAAAGACAGATAATGGCTTGGAAGGATGAATAGTATCACGTGTTAAACAGCCTCAGATTTGTATTTTTTGCACAACTCTCATTTCAATGTATTTTGAACTGAAAATTCACACACATGTGTTATGCCTTCTTGTATATCTGTATTTTTTTCAGTATTTTTTGAAATGTAAAAATATGAATTTCGATGAAATTTCAATTTTAAATTTGGAGGCCTCTTAAATGCTCTTATATATTTTTTAAAGAGGGTTAGCTATTACGCATGCACGCACGTATCTACACACCGAAGCGCTGGCCTGATTCCCATGAATTATTGTGGAAAGCAAAGCTTCGATAGCCAAGGTAGTCAGTGGTACAGTACCACTAGATAGCGAGTTGGCTGCCTTGAACAATTAATATGGTGACTGCAACAATTCCTGCCGGTGATCAACCAAAGAAGCTCCTGATCCGGTTTTTCTTTAATCACCATCATACTGTGCCCACTAATCATACTGTACATCTCAACCGAAAGGGCGGTTCATGATATAATTCTTTAACCCATTTTATATATCTTATTATGTTTGCCTCCGTCAGGTTGTTGGTTGGTTCCCTTCCAAGCCACTTCCAAAGTCGCCGGCTCTTCTTCTCCATGGAGCTTCGTTTGTTTTTCTCCCGGCGGTGCGGTGGTTGCGGCCTCGTCTGTCTCGTGCGTGCGTCCTCCAGGTTCTCCAACCCAACCGAACCGACGGCCACGTACTCCTCACTCCTTTCCAGCCAGGCCGTGCCAAGATTTCCTCTTGGCCCCTTCGGTGGTCACCGCCCACGTAGTACAACATTGTGGGTGCTGGTAGACTGAATCTTTTTTGGTTGGCCGAGAAGAAAACGACGTGCGCGTCGTCTTCGGCGCCTCTTTTCTCTCCCTCCTTTGTGCCATGCGACGGAAAGGTGTGCGATGTGACGCGACCGGTCAAGACTTAGGGGCGAGGGTGAGAGAGGACGCACGCACGCACGCACAGGGCGCTCATCAGCCTCGTTCCTTTTTTTTTTTCCAACCAAGCTTCCAAACTATTCATCATCTGTCAAAGTAGTGCAAAGCACTGAAGCGAGCCGAAGGCACATCACCTTCTTCGTCCTTTCCTCATCGGAGTCGAGCAAATCTTGTTGTAGTAGAGACAAATGGAAAGTCATCGCTTCAAGACTTGTGAGACCAAAGCAGCAGAAATAAAAGAACCGTCGCTGATGAAAAGAAATGTAGACCAAAAGAATCCGGCATGTAGACACACGAACACAGACGAACGAAGACATGATCCACGTGGAGCCACCAGAGACGAACACCAAGCGAATGCTGCAAGGTCTGCCGGAGACAAACCTCAACACACCCTTCGAGGATGCTAGAAACACCAGCTGGACATGGACTAGGCGGGAGAAACCTTATTCCATCTTCAAAGAGTTGTCGCCGCCTCGCCTCTCTGGATAGGACACAAACCCTAACAAAACTCAAAAGAGTATGAAAAAATGGAACCTTTTCGCCGGCAAGGGCTGGAATCCACTGCGCCTCCATGGCCCTAAGACCAAAGGAGACGAGGTAGATCGGCAACGGCGCCGGCAGGAGACACGAGAAACCTTAGCGTTGGGTACACGTCCAAAGGGTATGAGAAGGTGGCACAAAGCAAGCGCGCTAGACTCATTCCTCTGCGTCGGTAGGCCCTCGCGTGTGTGCTCCTCATGGAGTTACATGGACGGCGTGTCCGCTCATCGGCGTGAATTGCGTGGTGCTGCTCAGTCGCCATTGACCGGGCGGCATTTGATGTTTCCATAGGGGACGGCCGGCCGGACCGCGTAGATTGTCGACCGACCGCTAGAATGGGTCAGCCCATCCGAGCGTGCGAGAGCGCTGGTTTTGTGACAAGGTTCCTGACTAGTTTTTGGAACCTTATAAAATGTTCCAAAACCAACATTTTTTCTTTTTCTTTTTTGGTTTTTATTTTTCTGTTTGTTCTTTTGTTTTTTTCCTTTTTGTTCTCTTCATTCTTAACTTTTTCCCTTTTTATCCAGTTTATTTTTTAAGATTTTCAAAATGTTCCAAAAATTACAAATTTTGTTCAGATTGTATTTTTTCCTGCTTCTAATTATTTTTCAAAAATTAAAAAAATGATCAACAATCTAAAAAAAATCTTGTTTTTCAAAATTGGTTCACAAGTTCAAAAACAATTCGTGTTTAAAAAATGTTCAATAATTGCAAAAAATGTTCGAGCATTCAAATATTTCTCACAAATTCAAAACATGTCAAGGAATTTCAAAAAATGTTTGTGGTTTCAATTTTTTATTTGGAGTTTCATGAAATGTCCCCTTTTACAGTTTTTTGTTCATAAATTCCAAAATTGGTCACGGTTTCCAAATTTCTTAACAACTTAGAAAATATTCCACATTTATTTAAAGAATTTGAGCTTTTCTATTTTTGTTCACATATTGAAAAAAAATCCCGTTCTCACTTTTTTCTTCAGAAATTCAAAAAACATTCACACTTATTCAAGATATACACTTTAAAAATAGGTACACTCCTTAAAAAATGTTTCTCAATTTGTTCTAAGAAAAATGTTCTCTAGAATAACTTATTCTGGTTCACTACAGAAACTGATTCTGGTTAGCTACAACACAACAGTCCGGTTCTACGGCTACTGTTTGTTCTTTAAGTTACGGGTTGCTCTACAATCAACAACGCTAGTCAGCGGGAGTGGCGACGAGGTAATCACCAGCAACCGGTCGCCAATTCAAAACCTCGCATCACGGCCGACTTGCTTTTTTGCTATCCTTTTCGCCTGGTGGTACAGCTTGAAGGGCCGGACCAGTCAGGTTGCCTCCTGTGTGTGGAGCCGCCTATTTGATGCAAAGAGAAAACACATGATTCAGTGAGCTGGGGAGGGGTGGACCTCCTATTACGCGCACAACACGCACATTAGAGAGGAAACACACACCTCAGGCTACACAACGCGTACCAGGCCTCCCTCGCTGCACATCATGTGTTGTTTCATCCGTAATTTGTTTTATAAGGAGGGACTACGTCCGAACCATTAAGAGTCCAATTTTCCTGCTCTATTATGTCCTTTTACTAAGGAAAAATATGAAAACATTTTTTACTTCAGAAAAGTCTTTAAAATGTGTATTAACAAAAAAATGTTCAAGAATGTGAGAAATGTTTGTGATTTCAAAAATGCCCACGATTTTCTTTGTGATTCAAAAAAGTGTTCACGAATACAAAAATTGTTCCCAAATTCAAAAAATCTTTCCAATTTTGAAAAAGGTTTGCTAGTCAAAACAAATCGGTGGTTTCAAATAATGTTTGAGAATTGACCAAAATCCAGTTTGAAATATTGTTCATAAAATTTTAAAATATTGTTGAATTCGTAAATGTTCGTGAATGAAAAAATATTTGCAATTTTTTTAAAATTAAGATTTTTATTAAATTTCAGGACTTAGAAAATGATTGTGAATTACAAAAGTGTTCGCAACGAAAAAGGAAAAGCCAAAAGAAAAGAAATGGAAATATATGTGCGTAGGAAAAACCAAGCTGGCAAGGTTCTAAACGTTCCAAAAACTGGAATACAGAGACTTCGAATAATTTCTACATGGGCCGGCCCAATATTTGTGTATAGCGAAAACAAAGAGCTATGCGGTTGGTCGCTGGGAAAATATCTGGTGCACCGGAGCTTATGGTTCTACCGGTGCACCGAACTTACGTTGCGCTTTAAAAATGTTTAAAAAATTCTGAAAAAAAGATTAGCACATTCAGACAACATTAATGTAAATTGTCGCAAAATTTTAAGTCAAAACTCGAAACATAAATCAAAAAACAAAAATGACAAATTCAACACTGACTAGTACATAACATAACTTGGGCTTTAGATTTGCCCCATTATCACACTGGTGTCAAATTTGTCATTTTTATATCTCAAAAAAATATTTCGAAATTTGATGCGAAATTTTGTGACATCATAAATTGATGTTGTATTAATGCGCTAGATTTTTTTATCAGATTTTTTAAGATGTTCACCGGTAGCACCACAAGTGCGGGTGCACCAGATACATTCCCATTGGTCATTACCCAACAACCTGTGTGATAAATAGGATGAACTAGCAAACTTTTTCGTCAAATGAAACAATAGCTTAATATAGTAAGAAACAAAAAAACATACATTATGGAACAATGGCCTAATATCTCACTTCGAAACAACATTCACGCAAAATAAGGGGTCCGACATTCACGCAAAATAAGGAGTCCTCCTCTTTAGGGTGTATACAACGCAGCCGCTTGTGGTGGGCACTAGGATCATATTCGTGGCCAATTTGACAATTTCTAGATTCAGATTTGCGTCGATCCCTAACCAGTCATCGAGTGCTACATGCTGATTTATTGCGCGCGCTAATTTTACTAGAGGCGGCGCTATGCATGGTGCAAACAAAGCTACAGGAATCTAGGCTTGTTTCAACTAACTTGGTAGGATCACATGGGTTTGAGAGGTAAGCGCTAGCCAGTTTTTTGATATTTGCTCATGTCAATTAGTCAGGTGTAATCTCGCCCACCACTTGTGAAAATTTCTCTCCACGTGTGTTTTTAATTTTTGTACCAAAAACTATACACCCTATATTTAGGAACGGAGGGAGTATATACTTTTTTGCTTTTGTAGCGCCCGCCGAGTTGCAGACAAGGACTCTACCATCAACGCTAAAGTAAATTGCAAAACAAAAAAAAACCTCTACCGTCTGCACAAGCGGCTCAGTATTGGAGATGTCCTTACTCCTTAGGAAATTCCTGTTCGGTGCATCCGACACCATTTTCTTCGCTGCTCATACTTCTTAAATGGGTCGGCCCATATAGCGGGGAAACACAACACTCTTTGGGAAAGTTCTAGAAGCTTCCTTCGGTCAACTTTTTCCATTTCCTGATTTTTTTCAATTACTCTATTTTTTTTGGCTCATTGTCTTCGGATTGTATTTCACTAGTTTTTGTTTAGTTTATCGGGTTTTCATTTTGCCTTTTTAGTATTTACTTTTCTTTTCTATTTATCTTTTTAATGCATGAACTTTTTCATCAAATTCAAGAACTTTTTAAAATAGTTAACATTTATTAATTTTCAATTTTTAAAATAGATGAATTTCCTTCAAATTAGTGAATTTATTTCAAATTCCATTTTTTTGCAAATTCATGAGCTTTTTCAAAATTCACAATATTTTTAAAACTTTGTGAACTTTTTTTCAGTTCATGAACTATTTGTAAGCTTGTAAACTTTTTAAATCTTAAAAACCAGCAATAGTTTTTTTAGTGCATAACAGCAGTAGAGAAAACTAAAGAAAAAACTCGAGCCGGCGAGGCGCGCGCAGCCCATGTGGAGACCTACGAATGCCATACCTTAGATGGGGCGTTTCCTATTTGGAGCTGCAAGCTCCCGTTAAAGGCTATTTTACTACTAGGCGTGCACCCCCCTTGACCTGGGCTTGGCCCATTTATTTATTTTGGTTCCTTCAAATATCAAAATATGGCTTACTTGGAGGGCATTTCCTATTTAGCGCTGCAGGCCCAATTACCAGTTCTTCCCCCTGTTTTGAAACTCAAAAAAGGAAATTGAAGGAATCGAACCAAAGACCTCGCAGTCGATAGCCGACTCGACGGACCACTACGCCAACGCCTCACTCATGAATCAGAACCTCCATTCCCTTTAATACATGCAGGAAATTTCCTCTATGTTTCTGTGTTTTTTCCCCTTTCTTTTTGTTTTTTGTTTTCTTTTTTTTAATGCGTGAAATGTTTAAAAATAGACGATATTTCCTTTTTCTAGTTCGTGAACTTTTTTGTTAAATGTGATCAACTTTTTTCCAAATCCGATGAACTTTTTTCAAATTCAATGATCTCTTTTTCCAAACTCGTTGAACTATTTCATAAATTCGATGAACTCTTTTCAAATTTACTGAACTTTTTTCAAATCTGATGAGTTTTTTTTTCAAATTCGATGAACTTTTTCCAAATCCGATGAACTTTTTTCAAATATGATGAACTTTTTTTCCAAATACTATGAACTTTTTTCAAATCTGATGAACTTTTTTCCAAATCCGATGAACTTTTTTCAAATTCGATGAACTCTTTTCCAAACTCGATGAACCATTTTCCAATTCGATGAACTTTTTTCAAATTTGATAAACTTTTTTCAAATCCGATGAACTTTTTTCCAAATCCGATGAACTTTTTTCAAATCCGATGAATTTTTCTTGAAAAATTAGTAACTTTTTTCAATTTTGATGAATGTTTTTCAAATTCGATGAACTATTTTCAAGTTTGATGAACATTATATGAAAAGCCATTAACTTTTTTTTAATTTTGATGAACGTTTGTCAAAACCAATAAAGGTTTTTTCAAATTTGATGAACCTTATTTGGTAATATGTGAACATGTTTTCAAATAGTTAGAAATAAAACACTACAGTGTAATGTGTAATAAATTGCGCGTCCAGTTTCCGTTCTTCAAAAGCATCGTGCTGTGAATATTAACAAGCAGGAAGCTGGTCCAGTGGTTAGCTTCTTCTTATAGAAGCGCTAGGTCGCGAGTATGAATCCCAGACGAGAGGTATTTTTGGCGTCTTTTTCCACGCTGCGTCTTGCGCGTTCGTGGGCCGGCCCATCGAGCGGCTGTTGCAGGCGCCAGTTCTCTTCGGCGGCGCTGAAGGCGCGCAATAGGAGCTCCCTACTTGGAGTTCGATCTTAGAACACATCCCGGTTACGTGTTTACCTATCGTTTTTCTCCTTTTGTTGTGCCTTAACTTCTAGAAGCTTCCGATAGTGTTGTTCTACTTTTAGTTTTCTGACATTATTTATTTGGTTTTTTCTTCTTTCTTTTCCTTCCCTTTTTCTTTGCTTTTCATTTTTACTTCCCTTTATTATTTTTTTAAATGTGTGAAATTGTTTCAAACCTGAATACTTTCTTCAAATTTATAAACTTTTCTCTCAAATCCGTGATTTTTTTTAAATATTTCGTGAGATGTTTTTTTAAAATCAATAACTTTCTTTCAAAGACGATGATTTTTTTCTAAAAATGATGAACAATTTTTTTAATTTCGTGATATTTTTTTCCAAAATCTCTGAACTTGTTTTCAATCTGGTGAACTTTTTTTCATTATTGATGAATTTTTTTGTAATTGAAGATTTTTTTTCAAAATTTGATAATTGTTTTTAAGTCAATGATTTTCTTTTTGAAATTCGATGTTTTTTTGAATTTGATGATTTATTTAATTCAGGATTTTTTTAATACATGAACTTCTTTCAATTTCGTGAACTTTTTTTTGAATATGTGAACTCTTTCCCATGTTCTTGAACTTTTTTTGAAATCTGAGAACTTCAAATGTTGTTTAATTTTTTCAAAAAAAATCATGTATTTTCAAAATGTATTATAGTAATTCAAAAATCTAAGGGATAGAGTAAGCCATATAATATGCAGTGCAATAAATAGTGCGGTTAGAGTTGTTCTTAACTACCGACCAATTCAGTCACTAGTGATAAGTAGTCTGGTGGTTAGCCAAACATGTACACTAGTACTCCCTCCGTCCCAAAATAAGTGTCTCAATTTTGTACTAACTTTAATACAAAGTTGTACTAAGGTTAAGATACTTATTTTATTTTGGGACGGAGGGAGTATAAGGGTGTGAGATAGATTCCTTGAAGAGGCCATCTTTTTTGAGGGTTTTTTCCGCGCTATAAAATAGAATTCATGTGCACTTGGCGTTCATGAGCCGGCCTACAAGGGACTGCTGTGAGCACCAGCTTCCTTTCACGGCGCTGAAGGTGCTGCATAGGAGCTCCCCTTAGTTGTGGCTTAAGGCCCTAACTAGGAGGTCTTTCTCTTTAGCGCTCACGCGGGACGTAGCCGGCCGCGGCCCATGGGGTAGTTATTTCCCTGTTTTGCTCGCTCGCTCGTTTGAAGAGTGATTGGCACTCACACCTCTCACCGCCAACATGACTGTTGACGTTTTAAGAAATGTTCATGGATTTGTTTTTCTTGATAATTTAAGTAAAATTTCGTTGATTTGAAAAATGTTCATGGATCTGAAAAGGTACACTATTTGAAAGCGTTCATTAACTTTAAAAAAATCATGAAATTGAGAAGTGTTCACGGATTTTAAAAAATGCTCACTGATTTGAAAAATGTCCATGAATTAAAATGAAAAGGGGAACAAGGGAAAATAGAGAAAAATGACCGAACAAAAACCGGTAAAGAAACAAACAAAAGGAAAAACCAGCGCTGCACACCAAATGCACCGTAACTGACGTATAAAGCTCCAAATAGATTTGCGCAAATTGAGCACCGTATAGTAATGTGAGAAGTGGCTATTCTATACTACGTTCCAAAATACTTGTTGTGGTTTTAGTTCAAATTTGTGAAATAAAACAATGACAAGTATTTTGGAACGGAGGAAGTATTAAGGATGAATTGCAACACTTTTTAAGCAATTCGTCCGTAACACGTAGATATTGTTAATTTCATGCCGAGAAGAACTACATCTCTTAGAGCATCTAAAACTAGGACTGCCAAAAAAAATCGGCCACACGTAGATATTATTATTTGCAACGTAGATCAAACCTACAAATGTATGTCGTTCAGAACCTGACGTGCCAAAAAAAACCATGCAAATCCATAAGTATCCTGATGCCTCTACTTTAAGTATGACGGTGAACCTTATTTAAGAGTCCTTCACCATGGCGTAGATAAATTTCACCATGGCCTCAATGCATATGCTCTCCCCCATCTGAACTTACATCAACATCATCTGCGGCTTCAACTGCATTTCTACGTAGGAGAGAGTAACAATTGTCCATAACGATCCTATCTTAACGTGAAGTAGGGATCATAATTCTTCACAACCACTAGTAGAAAATATCTATGTCAAGTTGGTCGGCATAATTGTCATAAACACTAAATGAAACAAATAGTTACAAAATATAATATACCACATCTGAATCATAGACCGGATGAGAGCCGTCGGGGGCGGATATCAAAACCATGGCACTATATAATAACAAACAATAATACAAAGGAAATTGTACAAGTACCAATCTAAATCATACAAGTAAGATTTTTTTTTTAAATATAAGGACAAGAGGCTCCCCACGGTGGTGCCGGCGACGAGATCGGCGCGGACGATCGACAACAATGAGGACGGGGACAGGGACGGGCTTGGAGGAAGAATAGAGGAGAAAGCTTAAGTGTGGCTCGGGCACCTCATATCATGTTTGTTTTGTGTGAACTCAATTGGCATCATGCTCTCAGGCATTTCATTGAACACCTCATGTGCATAGGAAGGGAGAACAAAGTAGCACACACCTCCCACCTTGTATGAGGAAAAACAGAGGAGAGGGCGGACAGGGGCAAGGGTATATATAGGCAAATTTGTAGTCCCGGTTGGTGTCTAAACCCGGGACTAAAGACAGACCCTTACTCCCGGTTGGAGACACCAACCAGGAGTAAAGGGTATCGCTCCTGGCGCAACCTCTTTAGTTCCAGTTGATGTCTGGAACCGGGACTAAAGGTCCCATTCGAACCGGGACTGATGCCTGCCAAGCCCCGGCCGACATCCTAGCCGCTCGAACCGGGACTAATGCTCACGTTAGTCCCGACTCGTAATGCGACCGAGATTATTGCTCCGATGCGGGCAGAACCAAAGTCCTGTTTTCTACTTGTGACGTTCACTACAAGCAAGAACAAATGGCAAGTGACACTGACCCCCCCTCATGGAATACCGGGTCAATTTCAAGTAGCCATTGTAGATACTCTTTCTGCCACTTATTCTACTCAGGCAACAACTATCATGCCATTTATCAAACAGTTGAAGTTGAGAACACGCTCCCGTTTCTTATCAATTTCTTCCTGCTACTCCCTCCGTTCGGAATTACTTGTCTCGAAAATGGATGTATCTAGAACTAAAATACATCTAGATACATCCATTTCTATGACAAGTAATTCCGAACGGAGGGAGTAAATGCCAATCACCATCGTCTGCCATCGTCATTTCATCATTTTCGTCATCATCAATGTCTCAAAAATCGAATGAATCAATGAACTCTTCGAATATGTACTCATCAAGCTTAGTGTAATCGAATTATCATATGATGAATCCATCTTTTGTCAACAAATGAGTAAAAGAATCAGCTCCATCTTTAGACTTCTGATCGGTTGGGACGAATAGTAATGGCATCTCCAACGCGGACCCCAAACTGCATGTATCCGTCCGGACCGTGCAGTCCAGACGAATTTTGCCATCCAATACTTTACCCCATCGGTCCGCTGACCAGATCGGTCATCCAATATCCTGCAAACGGGCGGTAAAATCATGGATTTGTGATGGTCTTCATGTGCACAGGCCTATGTATCAATTTCGTGATAAGTAAGGTGTTTGTTGATCCCACTGGGAGCGAATAGGATGGCACCACAATCCCCGTTGCTGCATTGTTACTTAACACAACTACGTTCACTTAAGTAGGTTGCTAGGGAACGGAAAAGGGCGAACTAAACTAAGGTACTAGAGAAACGGAAAATAAATCCTAAACTAAACAAGGGAAATAAACTATGAAAAGTATGTGATGCTTTAGATGAGGTTGTTGGCATCTAGGTATGGTCTCGTTGTACGTGCATAGAATGGAGTTAAGCTTTGTGAGTTATGATTATGCCCCGTGGTGGCTAAGTCAGCACTTGCAGTATAGGATACACCAATCTACTAATGGTAGGCGGTCCCCCACATAATGTTATCCCTCAAGACGTGCCATATTGAGATAAATCATTCGTCCTATTTCTTATCTCATACCTGCGGAGGCTAACGTAAAGATATTAAGGTCACGAGGACCGGATGTAGGCAATAGGTTCTATGGACAACCTTGCTCCTAGAATAATTGTGTTCCCCTAAGATGTTCGCACCTGTCACGTTGCAGGCCTATCGGTTTCCAGAACCATCTGTCAACTTCATGTGTGGCCTAAGAGTTGAACATCTCCAACTATGCCAATGGATCGAACGTATTCAATCTAAATTACGCAGAGGTAAATAAGCAACACGAAGCAGCACACATAAATAGACTATAAAAATATCAAATAACCACATACTAATCGGTCGACCCATAGCCAACGATTACTCAAATAACGTCACATAAAGAGGGTTCAAGAGTTGTTAAAAACCCATCATGGAGACCGTGCTGGAGGAGGAAGAAGGGGTGATGATGGTGCGGCTCCTTCCGTTCTCCTTCTTGGTTGCAAGAATGGTGTTCTTGATGTGGATGACGAATGGACATCTAGATGAATGATGAATGAGGCGTGATGAAGCTTGATGGCGGCCACTAGGGTTGGATGTGTATATATAAGAGCATCTCCAGCCGTTCGGCCCCCCAGGGCGCATAAAAATCGCGCCCTGGGGGCGAGCCGACGATTCTTTCGGCGCTGGGGGCGATTTTGCGCCCAGCCGTCGCCCCCAGTCGCCGATTTTGGCCCACTTTTGAAGCCCCAATTCGGCGAAAAAGGCCCATATGGGAGAGAAATAGGCCCATATTCGGCGTGGTTCGCCGTGCCTCGGCGTTCAATTATCAACATAAATATTTTTTTATCACATATTTCATCACAGAAATTTCAAATACTTCAACAAAATAGTACAACCACAAATAGTTCAATACAAATTATATAGTTCAACAAATAAAAACTCATATTTCATCACATCGTCGCGCCGGTGTCGCCCTTCACCTCCATAGGTGCTCTATCGATCTTGCTGCGCTTGATGATGCACTGTGGGTCTCGGATCTCCGACGATATCTTGAGGTAGGCAGTCCAGTTGCCGTAGCTGGTGATCAACTTGGGCAAGAGGACCTGCCGGTGGTATGGTTCAGTGTCAAACACTGGCTCTTCCTGCTCGCTCTCAATGATCATGTTGTGCAAGATGACACAGCAGGTCATGATCTCCCACATTTGATCTTTCGACCTGGTCTGAGAGGGGTACCGGACAACAACAAATCGAGATTGGAGCACACCAAATGCCCGCTCGACATTCTTCCTGCAAGCCTCCTGAATCTTCGCAAACCAGGCGTTCTTGCCTCCAGGCACAGGGTTTTTGATGGTCTTGACAAATGTCAACCATCTCGGATAGATGCCATCAGCTAGATAGTACCGCTTGTTGTACTGCCGTCCATTGATCTCGAAGTTCACCGGAGGAGAATGACCTTCAACAAGCTTGGCAAAGACAGGAGAGCACTGCAACACGTTGATGTCATTGTGAGTTCCTGGCATACCAAAGAAGGAGTGCCAAATCCAGAGGTCTTGTGTGGCCACCGCCTCAAGTACCACACTGCAACTGCCTTTGACGCCTTTGTACATCCCCTGCCAAGCAAATGGGCAATTCTTCCATTTCCAATGCATGTAGTCGATGCTTCCAAGCATCCCAGGAAATCCTCTTGCTGCATTCTGTGCTAGGATCCGAGCAGTGTCTTCCGCATTCGGTGTTCTCAAGTATTGCGGTCCAAACACTGCCACCACTGCCCGACAGAACTTGTAGAAACACTCTAGGCTGGTCGACTCGGCCATGCGCCCATAGTCGTCGAGTGAGTCACCGGGAGCTCCGTATGCAAACATCCTCATTGCTGTCGTGCATTTCTGGATGGAGGTGAATCCAAGTGAACCGGTGCAATTCATCTTGCACTTGAAGTAGCTGTCGAACTCCCGGATGGAATTCACAATCCGGAGGAAAAGCTTTCGGCTCATCCGATAACGGCGCCGAAATGTTCTGTCGCCGTGAAGTGGAGCATCGGCGAAGTAGTCGGAGTAGAGCATGCAGTAGCCTTCGAGACGATGCCGGTTCTTTGCTTTCACCCGCCCCGGCGCCGAGCCACCTCGCCGCGGCTTTTCATTGCTCGCCAGCAGCTGGGCGAGGGCGGCGAGCACCATGAGATGCTCTTCTTCCTGGTCATCGGCCTCGGCTTCCTCCTCTAGCAGCGCGGCGAGCACTTCCTCGTTATCCAAGTCCATCGCTGAGGTAGGAAAATCGCCGAACACCTTGTGCGCGGTGGGCGCGCACCCGCCGCTAAACTGCCCCTCCGCGGCCGGAAACGCGCAGCTGGTGTCGGAGGGGCTGTCGCGGTGAACCTATGCTATTTTTCCGGCGGGGGAATGGCTATCTACCGGCGAAGGGCGGCGGGGCGGCGCCGGGATATACCTAGGTGCGGCCGAGAGGACGGGGGATGGGAGGCGGTCGCGGAAGAAAATCTTGACTTTTCACGTGACGGCGTGGGCCAGCCGCGCTTTTCCCTTGCGCAGGAGCCCCCAAGCGCCCCCAGCACGCCGGGTTCGGCCTGCGGCCGCTGGGCGGAAAAAAGGGCCGAACCGGCACTTTTCGTCGTCCTAGGGGCGCGACTGGGCCATTTTTTTGCGCCGGCGCCGAAAAAGTCGTCTGAGGGGGCCTGTTGGAGGCGCGGCTGGAGATGCTCTAATAGCTCACCCATAGCCTTCTCCGTTGATGTAGTATATATCTCTCCTTTGATCATTCAAAGGTTCTTGGTGAGCATTATCCTCTCCCAAAACATCCCTTGAAGCCAAGGATGTCATAGGAACAAACGGAGACGCAATCAGTGAAGAATCTCATGTGAAGAGGCAACTTTTGGGCCTGATTGCGCATATGACCAGGTGTGGTCGTATGAAACGTCGGCTTTTACTCTGGACCTCTTCGGTAAATCGGCCACCATTTCTTCATACGGACTCGAAATTTTACATTGTTGGGCTTGTTGGATTCATATGAAAAACGCCGGTCTATTTATAGTATTAGATCTTGGTTTTGAGCATTAAAAAAAGAGACATTTTTCCCTCTCCAAAACGGCCAAGTCTGGGGCTTGGATCTCTACGTTCGAACTCCTTTCAT
Source organism: Aegilops speltoides (assembly GCA_021437245.1). Classification (NCBI taxonomy): domain Eukaryota; kingdom Viridiplantae; phylum Streptophyta; class Magnoliopsida; order Poales; family Poaceae; genus Aegilops; species Aegilops speltoides. The sequence goes on along the minus strand of CM038143.1, from coordinate 522,707,644 downwards.
CGTGCTAATTGCATGAGAAGTCCACATTGCCTAAAAGATACACAAAGACAAAGAAGACTAATAAAAATTAACAAAGAGTAAATATTATTTAATGCTCATGGTTAAAAGGATAAAACTGGAAATCATGCATCTGGACATGTAATTGGCACAATGGGACATGATATAGCTTGCTGTATGGAGATAATGTGCAACAAATGAGCTCTAAAGATGCGTAAACTATGGAGCCATAACTTTGCGGGCGTCTGGACTGCTGCCATGCACGCGTTCGACACCCTGGTCCCACCCAAAATCTTCTCCCACGCCACCCTCTTTGCGCGAAGCGTTTGCCTTGAATTCATGCCGGTCAATGCGGCTCTAGAGAGTCAACACCACATTTATGCCAAATTAGGGTGGACACAACCTCTTACTAGAGCCGACACTGAAGCAGCGCACCGACCGAGAGCATCACCCATGCCACGTGCTGCTCTCCGCGCCTGCTGAATGCCAGAGAGACTTGACTGGACGACTCTCTCCGCATTCAAACCGGTTGCCCATCCACCCTCATGCCGGCATTGAACAAGCGCGGCTGCCGGGAAACCAACTCTGGTGCCCGCATTTCACACAGCCCTCCGCTTGACCCGAACGCCGTCCACTTTTTATGCATGGCCAGGCCCGACATGATCCGCACAACACCAAACTCCACTCCCAATCTCCTCCATACATCACATCTGTCATGACCTCGAGCTCCAAAGCACCATGCGACAGCCTCTCTATCGAACAGAAGCAGGAGCTTGTCGGCATTCTGGCCGTCTAGCAGGCCCACAGTGCGAGCCGAATAGAGGATGACTTGCTGGCGAGCTAGCCGGAGGATAGCGACGCCGACGAGATGTTAGACAAGGTGTATGATGCCGCACCGGTGCCACCGCCCTCGCTGGTCCATCCGGCATCACCTTGGAGCAGGTGCGGGTGCACTTCGATGCTGTACTGGTGAAAGAGCACCAGGTGCCGCCACTGTCGGTGTCCTGACATGCTTAGTAGGAACAAAGCTACAACCTTCGGCTCCTCGGCAAGCACCAGCTCACAGAGGAGCATATCATCAGCGAGTAGGCGAACGATGATGACGTTGTGATCATGGTTGTGGAGGATCCAGGCTTTTTGGATGAGCAACGAACACTATACCAGTCCATGCGCAACACACACAAGATCTGTCGTGGGCGATGGTGCCTGCGCGTGCAGCGGACGGAGAGGGACGCCCTGTTTGCGAAGATCGACGCGGAGGTGGCCGAAGAGGATGCACAGGTGATCGACTGACCGTGGACGGTGCCAACTCTGTGTTGACCATGCTGCCACCGTGGTTCGCGTCAGGGCTGGTCCTGAGATTTTGGAGGCCCGGGGCGAAACTATAATCCGGGGCCCTTCAGGGCCTTTATTATAAATATCTAATTAATAATCATCATATTTACATGTAATTTGTATCAAAGAAAATAATTAAGTGCATCTAAAATAAGTGTGCATATCACATAATGTATCACATATTACCTTCAAAAATTTATGCGTTCCTTCTCCTTTGTGATTTGTTGTTGTAACTCTTTATCAATTGTTTCATGCTTGTTCAGTCTTACGTTGGTTATATGGTCGACATTAGCTTCGTGCTCTTTCAGTCTCTCATTGACATGCCTCCAATCACAAAACCCATCATTCCCCATTGCACTCGTCCACTAATATGTCCCTCGCTTTGTTATCAAGATTACCCCTATTGCTTAAATCATAAATATCCACGGTAATCGGTTCCTCGTCAACACTAGTAGATTCTGTCGTAGATGAATTAAATATGGGCTCATGATCACTCATATTGCTTTTCCATGTTGACGTCAACATTGCCTTCTGTACGAGTATGACCATCATCTTCCTGATTGCCATTAGTTTGGCCACCCGCAAGAACTATCGCCAACTCGTTTGGATTTCTTCAAGTGCTTGTATCGCTCTTATAATATTTAAAAAGAGATCCACTCCATGCATCTTTCTCCTCATTTGCCTCCTCCTTTTTTCTTTTATGACTTCCGGATGGATACTTTTTAACCCAAAATTGACATGACCCAGCTCAAATTCAAAGGAACAATTAGCTTTTAAAATTCGCGCAAAGCTACTTAAAATTTAAAATATTAGATAAAGTACCCAAGATCATCTAATATAATAAGAAACTGCCAGGGCCTAATATAGTACCTTCTCTCTATAATCTAATTGGCAACGTGGGCACAGTGATTCAAGCGCCCTAAAAACAATTCTTCAGTTCCCTATTAAGTTGTTCGGTCGATCGAGAAACTGGGAATTAGGATTAGAAAGAAAAGAAATATGACGAAGATCATGCGAGGGAAGAGGGCGACCAGATGTACCTGCCGCAGTCATCAAGTCGTTCGTGAGGAGGCAGAGTCGAAGAGATTAGACAAACAGGAAAAAAGGGCAGGGAACAACCGATCCAAAGTTTACGGGAGGAAATCAATCCAACGATTCCTTTTTCTATCTCCGGTTTCCACCTGACTACGTACAAACATGGGCCAGGCCCAACATATCTTTACTTTCCTAGGCTGAGCGAGGCGATCGGCTAGAAGCTGAGCGAGGCGCGCTGAGACGTGAGAGAGAGAGAGAGATTAGTTTCAGTTTTTTCCGATCGAAGATCTGTATATACGTACGTAAGTATACCTGGGAGGGGCCCCGTGACATTTGGGGGCCCGGGGCGGCCGCCCCGTTCGCCCCTCCCCAGGACCGGCCCTGGTTCGCGTCCTGCCGACACGACCAGGATGCTGGACCATCCACAGCAGACTCATCCGAGGAAGAGTAGCACATGGTACATCACTATGGTTTGGGTCCCAGGAAAGCCACTCCTATTCTTCTCCTGCTTCGATTTCACTTTCCGGGGGCCAGGACAATTGAGGTTGCCGGACATGGGAAAGATATAATGTGGGATATGGACTCCGCCACGACCGGCAATCTTTTAGATTAGGTTAAAAAAGTCTCATCCTCGTTTACGTGGTTTAAATATGTCGACCATGTAATGAATTTGATTCAGATTCAATGAAATCATTCGGTTTGCATAAAATGCATCTTCTTGTTTAAATTTGTGTCGAAATACACGCGTGAATGGTTGTATCGCCGGCTCCTGTATCATCATTATCCATGTCCGTCATTTTTTGGGGTTTGTGGAGATGCCGTGAAAGTGACAAGCCGCGTGCACAGAAATGTACGTATACTCGGACGATGTGGCCAAGCAAGGAATCTACCACGAAGTTTCTTGGTTCCTGCTCATCCATCACCTTTCCCATCTCGTCTCACGCAAGCCAAGCAGCACCTCTCCCATCACCTTTCCCATCTCGTCTCACACAAGCCTCTCCGGCTCCTCGTCCTCCTGCTCATACCCATCACCTTTGTCATCCCATCCCACACGAGCTAAGCGCACACAGCAACTGCCACAGGTCCGTGCCCGGCGAGCTAGCCAGGACTCCATCGGCTTCTCCGCCTCACCTCCCCGCAGCAGGCAGAGCAGAGCAGAGCCGAGGCAGGGGATGAAGCGCGTAGTGGGGAGCCCGGGGACATGGAGCGGCATGGCGCTGCGGCTGTCGCAGTGCGTCTTCGCCGCCGCCTCCACCTTCGCCATGGCCTCCGGCTTCGGCTACTCCAACTACAGCGCCTACTTGTACTAATTTCATTCCCCCGCAAATGCTACTTCTTTCCTCCCACCTTCGTGTGTTTTCTTGCAAATTCATGAGCATCACTCAAGTAGCATCTAGCATGCTCTCCGAGTTCTACTCTTAGGTTGGGTGAGTTTTACTCTTTCTTTCAAGGGAAATTTTTGGGGAATAAGGTAGAGACCCTTATTTAAGAGTACTCATATGAGGCAGATTTAACGCCTTCCAAGCAGGGTGATGCTTTTTTCTCAATTGAAAACCGTACCTGGTGATTACTTCTTCGTGTGCAATAGATTCTACTAAATCTCCTCGGCATTGAAAAAGAAAATCAATTAGGAAAGTAATCCAGATGCGACTGCAATGTACTTCAATTAGGCTGACACTTGAAGAAACTGATGGATTAAAGCATTTTTATTGACACCTCAACTATGGGGACAGTCATCATTGTGTTCTTCTGTAATCTGGAAAAAGAAGGAACAAAAACCTTACTATATGCTTGGAAGTTGGAACCACTGCATACACAAAAAGGCTAGATGGTGTTCGTGTTGAATACTATAAATTTTCCTTCAGCATCATGACAAAAAAAAAAATTACTGCCCAAATTTTTGGGGAAACATGGATAATTCTTAAGTTATATCTGCTAATTAGTCCATCGTACATACACAAGTATCTATCTGCATTTGACTTAGCACGCACGAAATACGACAGAATCATGAGGCCTCCACCAACTTCCTCATTTGATAAACTCGGAATACCTTCAATGCTCTCAAAGTTAGTAACTAGTACTCCCTCCGTCCGAAAATACTTGCCATCAAAATGGACAAAAAGAGATGTATCTCGAACTAAAATACGTCTAGATACATCCTCTTTTATCCCATTTGATGACAAGTATTTCCGGACGGAGGGAGTATTTGTCTGGTGACCCACCTAACTAGTAGAAAATATATGGCCTCACAGGAACAAAGGAAATGATACTTCATTAGGTGATTTCCTTATTCAAGTTCTAAGGCAGTTCCATTACAGAGTTCATGCATGTCTGCAGGAGTACAAGCTCGACATCGTACATATTTATGTTCATTTCTCCATAATATTGGGAGTTTACTTGAACTTGAATGCTCTTTTTCATAACAAGAACTGGAGTGTTCTGTTATCCTCTATTAATGTTTTCTGTGAATGACTACAGATACAGTTTTTGTTTAAAATGCTAGTTGCGACATTTCAGTCTCCCAGTGGTATTGGGAATCCTGATTGTCAGCAGTGTCCAAATCCTGATTGTCAGCAGTGTCCCTTTGATTCCCAATACCACTGGAAAAATTAAAATGTTGCAGCTCGCATGATTTATGTGTCAACGTGCATGTCCTGATTGTGTGCTGGTGTGTGTGCCAATGATTTATATTTTCACATCAAGTTCATGTCATTGAGACTATGAACTGCATATATAAAGTGTTCAGTTTCTTGACTACTATTCAGAATTGTTTGGGCTCAAGTATGATTTGTTGACATCATCTAACGAGTGTAATCTTGTCTCCCTTCATTTCAGCTACATGAATCTAGCGTTGATCCTGCAGATTATGTGGAGTTTGGGCCTTGCTTGTAAGGATATCTTTGCTCTAAGGAATAAAAAGGATCTTCACACCCGAGATAATCTATTCATCATTGTTATGGTTGATTGGGTAAGCCGTTCATTTTGTCTCTTCTATTGTCCATGAGCTACGTCTGAATTAACTGAAGTAATGCACTGAGGCAATTGAACCCATATTTTTTCTCATTGGTTCTTACACGAACAAAAATTCAGGTTATGTGCAACTTGTGATTTTCTATTGGCCAAGTTCTTGTTCTGCCTCCTTCTCTAAGAATAAGGTAGTCTTAAAGAGATTTGTTTGCACAAGCCCTCCATCGAACTTTAGCCAATATGCTTTGCATGACTTTTTGGTCAACCAACAGTATAGTTTATCAAAGGTTTTTTTCTGTTATTAGAACTAATGGCTGTCATTTCTCACAGCCAAAGTTGTTACATCTCACAAGCAGAGTCCAGATACCCTGTGAAATCAATTTTTTACTCGAGCAGTTCTTGGAATCTTGAGCTAGCAAAGGTCTATCTGAGTGAAAACATCAATTGTGAATGCATTGCAGGTCGTGGCGATTTTCATGTTCTCAGGAGCCTGTGCCTCCGCGAGCCTGACAATTTTCTTCATGTGGGATGTGCACTTCTGCGAGACATACTCGAAGCTGGCCTGTCGGCAATTCGCGCTTTCGGTCGTCCTGGCGTTCATCACGTGGTTGCTGCAAACTGCGTCTTCTTTCTCCGCGTTCTGGCTACTGGTTTCGTTCTACTAGTGATCTCACGCGCTCATATTCGCCGTCACGTTATGCTAGTCAGTCAGGAGGGTAAATTGGTTGCAATGTGCTCGGGACACTTGCTAGATATCAGTTATGGGCAGTCCTTCGTCCCTTGTTAGATAGATTGCCTGTTTGATAGTAGCTCATCTTTATTCTAGGAGTTGGTTATCAGCTCCTTGAGGTGGAGCAGTTACTGTTTAGATGATGTGGGATCATTAATATATGGAGATAAGTCGCGATCGACGATACCTGTAAAATGCTCTGGTTATTGTACAATGGAATGAGTTCATATCTCTTTGTGTGGCTGGGACCAACCGTTTCTGGTTGCTTCACACAATGAACAAGCCTTTCTTTTGTTGCCAAGCAATGTAGACATGTAGTCCTCGTCATAGTTAGGAAGTCGAATACTAAGGATATCTTCTTCATCTAGAGGCATGAAAAATTGTTTGACCATGTCCTCCTTCCAAGTATGGGTGTCATGGTCTATTAAGTCTGCCACCAAGATGTAGGGCTTATGTTAATTTTCAGATTTCTTCTCGGGATTCAATTGTCCCTCCATAAGCAAACAGTGCTGGCGTCACAAATACGCCATACAAACCCTTTCTTGAGCAACTCCAAACCATGCATGATGCCTTGCCATTTCGGAGATGCATTTCGAATAAATGCCGTGTCTAGTAGATCAACCCCAGGATAACATTTAGCCTTCATAATCCTGTCACATAGACTGTCAGGGAATGCTATGAGTCGCCAAGCTTGTCTAGCAAGTTGATCTTAGTTAAAATGTTTGAGGCCGTAAGGAGTTTAGTAGGTATTTGTCGGACCTTTCATGCTATTAGTGTTTGATTCATTGTTATATGAAATATACCACACTCCTTTGGTTTAGTTATTTCATTCATGTCGATATTTCATACATAGAAAGATCGATCTGCAAGTGGTAGCAAGGCTTTTCCAGTCCTCATCTTCCTGTAATTGTTTGCTTACTCTGTCCCTCAATCTCTGATTTACGCAATTGCTCGTTGTGAATAATTACCCTTGAGAAATTCCACTAGTTTGGTTCGCTTTGTGTACAAGAGCGTTCTTGCTTCCAAACCTTGTATCTGTTTGGTGACTCATAAGGTTTCAGATCTCGGATGAAACAGACAATCTCGTGGGGCACTGAAATTTTCGGTTACCGAGGTAACCAAAAAATACCTGGCGGTTACCGATCAATTTTTTTGAATGAATTTTGAATCCAGAAAAAATTCAGTCAAATTTCATTCAAATTCAAAAATTGAGATATTTTGCTTGGTAAGGTGATTGCTCGTGGAATACTGGGATATGCGGTTATTGCCCGGTAACCGATTTTTCCGCTCAATGTCAAAACCTTCCTCATAATTAATGGAAGCTAAGGGAATGCAAAAGAGTCTTCCAAATATTAAGGCTTAACTTTTTCCCTATGTCAAACTTTCACATGTTTATCCAAATATATAGAATAACTATCATCAACTGTAATACCAGTTAGTACACTGTGTGACTATATTTACAATAGATCTAATGCTGATTTCAAGAGTGTTTGATTTTTTTCTACAATTTCGTCAAACTTACAAAATTTTGATGTTCTACGAAATGTATACACGTTCGTGCCCCCGACTGATGCCCTCGAGCGCCATGGCCTACACGCGTCGCCGTTGCCGCTGTACTGATCCAGTGAGATGGATTGCAGGGACCGCGGGCAATCAAGGTGAGTTTGCAGCCTACATTAACCTCGCCAACTTGTCTCGTCCCCTGGGAGGCCGAGGAGGTGCTTGAGCATGGGGTGCCTTCTTCTCTCTGTGTGAAGCCTCATCGGCAAACAACACCCCCCACCAGAAATCCAGCTCCCCCTGTGGCGCTAGTTCTCCGGTTCTACACCGCCTCCTCCCCACGCGCGACCAAGAAAAGGGGATGTGGTATGATGAGTGATATTTTTCACTCATCACACCGTTGTTTAAATTGGATCCCGTATTTTCAGAGAGAATCACTCTGGTATGCCTACTAGTGAGTGAATGTAAGAACTGTGAAATCTTTTGTTTAATGTGTTTATGCATGGAATGAGCCCAAACATGGAAGAATTTCATCACATAGAAGGAACACAAAGTGAGGGATCAAATACATGGCAAAAGGAGGCGCGGGAAGGGAAATCGAGTAGAATACGACACAAGGTACGAGCCAGAAACCCGCTCTTACCAGCGGTCATACTGCTCACCTTCATAACCAGGGCAGGCAACCATTGACACTTCATAAAAGGGGCCATCTCTGATTCATAACAGAGGAGAGCCATTCATCCAAACAGAGAACCAGAAGCCATCTACAAACCCTAGTCATCGCCATTTCCTATCTCATCTCCATGGCCATCACAAGCATAATCACCCCAACCATCTCTCTCCAAGTTAGCCATACTTGTAATGAATGTATGGCAATCGGCAACATTGTAAGACATTATCAATCAATCATTCATTGTATGTCGTCTTCGATGATTTCTTCTTGCGATCCGGTCCCCATGCATTAGTAGTTCCTTAAGGCAAAGGGTTAAGGTAAGGCCTTGCAACCCTATGTATTTGTGGATGACATTGTTGGAATGGCTTTGATTGATTGATGCTATTTGTACGTGTGATTCGCAACAGAGTTGTTTTTTGTCTTCATCTCATTCTAAGGCCCTGCAGGCACCCAGGATCCGTTAGATCAATCAAGGAGGAGGTAAGAAGTGAGGATGTGTGGAATGCTGTTATGAAAACCAGTGACATAAAGGATTAGTACGGCAGCGGAAAGCAATTCTTGGGGATAAATGGGGTGTAGTCATTAAACTCCCAACACTTTGTTCTGAAGTAATTCTTAATAATCGAGTAACCCCGCGCGACAGTAAGAGCCATCAGTTGGACAACTGAATTTTGATGCAGGTCGCAAACCATTCAAGACGTACATTGGACACATCCCTCACTTCATTATGTTGCAAGCACCTCGTAACGGGTGTCTTCTAGTACTACTTTTAATATCAAGATGAGATCCCACACGCAAATACAAGTTTGTGAGAGTAAGACTTCATCCCATGCCTATTTCAATTATAGTGTTTACACTAGAAGGCAACCATAGCAGAAGACAACGCATGATACGACCGTGCCTGCACATACCAACAGTCATACCACATGTCTTCCGCACCGTGGCATCCAACCAAGCACAGTTTGTAAAGGGGGCCATGCCTAATTTGCGAAGGGAGAGCCGCACATCGACAAAACAAAGAACCAAAAACCATTCGCAAACCCAACCGCCCCCATTTCCCATCTCATTTGCATAGCCATCGCCTCCGTCATCACCGCATCCATTCTCCTCGAGTTATCCATAACTGTAATCATTTCACAATCAGCCAACATTGTAAGACTATTGCTCAACCAATCAACCATCTTTATGTCGTATGCAATGGTTTGTTCTTGCGATCCAGTTGCGACATGTGAGTAGTTCCTTAAGGAAATGGGATGACTTTGAACTCATGTTGCACCAGTCCGAAGTGAAACTCTGGATCTAGCTATTGATCGCTTTCCTAAAGGAGGATCCATGCATCCATGACGAATGGAGCGAGTTTGGACAAATTTAAAAAGTTCAGTATTGATTGATTGACCTTACAAGATGATTCAGAGTCGTAGTATACATCCCTTCTGATGACCTTAGGCAAGTGCTCAGCAGACCGACATGTCGGCACAGCCTAGTCAACACGCTGATGCGTCGGCACCACCAGCTCAACAGCGCATCACGGATGCACCGCCTACGCAATAGTTTGACGCATCCACTCCTCAAGCTCAACAACCCGTCAAAGAAGCACCATGATGAGTGTTCTTTTTATGCTCATCCAACCTAAGTTTAAACCGAGATATTTATAAAAAAACTGAGATATTCGCTCTGATATTACTACTTATGACTAATGAATGCAAATGATTGCAAATATCCAATCTTTATTGATGAAATCAAGCCAATACATGGAAAGGAGTAAAGGGTAGATAGATGAGATGAAGTGGGAGGCACACCAGACAAAACAAAGTAAAAGACAACTTTCTATATGACCATCAACGATCATATGAGAGGTCGTATGGCCTGCCAACAACACCGCTTGATCCACCTGAACAGACTTTATATAAGTCCCCATGACGGAAAAGAGCAACAAAACAATTCACAACATTCGCCAGATCGCGGAATTCACCATCTCCATCATCAGCAACCCTACCCGCCGCAATTTTCCATCTCCATCTCCACCATCATAGTATTCAACCATCTGGCCATACTTTGTAGTCTTGTATTACATTCGGCAACTATTGTAAGACATATTCCCCGATCTCCATGTGTGAGTAGTTTGGTAAGGTCATGGGTTGAAGCATAGCCCTACAACCCGATGTATTTGTTGGAGGGATCGATGGGAGTACTTTGAATTAACGTGACGTATGCGTAACATAAAATTGCTTTGTAGTTGTGTCTTTTCTCGTCCGTGTTCTTCCATCCTTGCGGGTACGTAGGATCGTAGAGAACGAGCCACGGACAGGCTAAGGACAGGGAGACCGTGAGGTATTATTTTGAACATCAGGGACATAAAGTTTAGTACGGTAACACGAATCCAATCCTTGGGGCCTTTGCCGGATCCCTAAAGGGACTAATCGAACCTTTTTGGTGCCGTTGTCGAGGAGAATTTGTGTGCCTAATCTTTGTGTTAAAGTTTTTGTTTCAGTTTTGTTTTCAATTTTTAGTGTACTTTCTGTTGCAAGTGTTGTCACTAGAAAGCCCCAAAAGATTACATGACTCGTAATGTTGGAAGCTTTGCTGCTCCTAACAATAGTTTCATGCGAGAACCAATTGCACAACCCGATGTTGTTGTCGCTGAGTATGAGATAAAACCGAACCTAATCTTTATGGTTCAACATGACCAATTAGAAGCTCTGCTTCTGAGGATGTTGGTATGCATTTGCATAAATTTTCTGAATTATGTATCATGACATGCATAAAGGATTATGATCCAGACTCTTTGAAGTTGCGTCCATTTCCTTTCTCTTATAGAGGAAAAGCCAAAGAATAGCTTCTAGCTTTGCCTAGGGGTAATATAACTTCATGGGCTGAGTGTTGCCGTAAGTTTTTATCTAAGTTTGGCCCACCTGCAATATTATGCAACTGCCTTCGTAGATAGCAAAGTTTTAAGCAGGAAGATCATGAGCTACTAGTGCTTGCGTGGGACCACATGAAGTAGGCTATAAGGAATTATCCTAATCATGGAATGGAAGAATGGTAAATTTTCTGTATGTTTTATAATGCCTTAAATACCATGTCAAAAACTACTGCTCTAGGAGGTGTTAGATTCCCTGAAGAGAAGTGGTACTGTAGTACAATAGCAAAAGTATTTCCCTCAATTAAAGACCGAGATTTAATTGAACCAGTAGGAGTTTACAAGCTAGCAAAATAAGCAACACTTACACACAAACAAAACAATTGCTTGTTCCCAACGTAACGAGAGGTTGTCTTTATCTTGCCAGTCAATTAAAAACAAATAGTGGTGGATAGTAATATAGAACAACAAAGTAAAAATAATAAAAACAATATTTATAGGAGTAAGGTTTAATGGAGAATAGACCTGGTAGCCATATGTTGCGGGCGGTTTAAGGGTCTGTGTTGGAGATGCGCTAAAGAGGACAAATCAATGTCTCGTACACTCGTATGATGCCGTCATGGAAGGAACCTACCGCGAAATTTCCAGGTGCTAGCAGAGGTACTTACACCACATGTCAAGATGATGTAAAATGTGTTATCGATGAGTTGAGAACTTGAGATAAATGTGCTATCGATGAGTTGAGATAATTCTCCATATGTTCTATTGAGTTGAGATATTTTTTTTTGTCAAATGTGCTATCAATGATGTAAAATTGTGAATAACTTGTATACTGCTTGATCTAACTGTTGAGTATCCGATGGGTATGGGTACCCGTCGGGTATGGCTATGGGTAAAGGTTCATACCAGTGGATGCATGTATGGATAGAATTTTGTATGCATTAACTACATGGATATGCGTATAGTATTGCTCTACCCATCCCATTACCCTGTCCATTGCCAAAATTCACGTATACTAAGATGATGTTGTCAAGGAAGGAAGCTACCACGAAATTTCCAGATGCTAGCTAGCAGAGGTACACACACCGCATGGTGGATGCTCAGCTCAGTTATTACTTGCGTTCCATTTGCATTTCACTGCATCCCAAAAACGACCAGGCAGGCAGCGGATAACAAGTGCTACAGCCACCTCCCGCTCACAGCCATCACCTTTCCCATCCCTCCCCACACGAGCTAAGCGCACACAGCAAGTGCCACAGATCCTGCCCGGAGAGCTAGCAAGGACTCCATCGGCTTCTCCGCAGCAAGCAGAGCAGAGGCAGGCAGGGGATGAAGCTCGTAGCGGGCAGCCCGGGGACATGGAGCGGCATGGCGCTGCGGCTGTCGCAGTGCGTCTTCGCCGCCGCCTCCGTCTTCTCGTTGGTCTCCGGCTTCGGCTACTCCAACTACAGCGCCTTCTTGTACTCCCCTCCCCTCCCTAATTTCATTCCCCCGCAAATGCTATTTCTCTTTCTTCCTTAGAATGCCCTTTGTGTGTTTTCTTGCAAATTCATGAGCAATCACTCGTGTGAGTGTCTGTTGCGTTCGATCTGTGTTTGGAGGACACAGGCCGGTGTCAAACCCTAAGTTTCTAGGCCTATTAAAACTTAGAATCCTACAAATTTCCCGAGAAAACATTATCAACCCTTGTTTAAGAGAACTCAGATGAGGCAGATTTAACGCCTTCCAAGCAGCGTGATGCCTTTTTCTGGAGTGAAAACCTGGTCATTACTCTTTTATCTACAAACGATTCTGAATGCTCTGCTAAATCTCCTTGTCATTGAAAAAGCAAATCAATTAGGAAGATAACTCATATGTGACTGCAATGTACAAAATGCTTGAACCAGTTGACAGATTAATTAAAGCAGTTTTGATACCTCAACTACGGGGACAACCATAAATCTCAGCAGCCCCTTACAGTCATCGTCGTGTTCTTTTCTGATCTGCAAAGGAAAGGAACAGAAACCTTATGATGTGCTTGGAAGTTGCAACCATTTCAGACACAAAAGGCTGGTAATTTATCTGTCCCTAGAATGTTTATGTGTGAATCTTCACTTGGTGTGATATAGTCAGGGAGAACTCGGATTTGGGATGTTGAGGGGCTGGGATTAGTTCCAAGCTCAATTCCCTGCAGGACGGGGTGAACAACACCATACTTGTCCAAAATTGGAACCGGAATATTGGACATGTTTTTTTTTTTTGTGTATGTGTAACGGCACCATATGTTTTTCATTTTACCCACAGTTTTTCCTCCCAGGCATGATGATATTTTATTAGAATTGTTAAAAGTTAGGTTTTATGTGTCAACATACATGTATTGATTGTGTACTGGTGTGTGCCAATTATTCATATTTTCACATCAAGTTCATGTCAATGAGACTATGAACTGCGTGAAGTTTTCGATTTCTTGACTACTCTTTAGAATTGCTTGGACAGGAACTCAAGTGTGTTTTGTTGACATCATCTAACGAGTGTATTCTGACGTCCCTTCATTTCAGCTACATGAATCTAGCGTTGATCCTGCAGATTATGTGGAGTTTGGGCCTTGCTTGTAAGGATATCTTTGCTCTAAGGAATAAAAAGGATCTTCACACCCGAGATAATCTATTCATCATTGTTATGGTTGATTGGGTAAGCCGTTCACTTTGTCTCTTCTATTCTCTATGAGCTACGTCTGAATTAACTGAAGTAATGCACTGAGGCAATTGAACCCAGATTTTTTCTCATTGGTTCTTACGAAAAAGGAAATTCCGGATAAGTGCAACTCATGCTTTCCTATTGGCCAAATTTCTTGTTCTGCCTCCCTCTAAGCCTTAAAGAGATTTGTTTGCACAAGCGCTCCATCAAACTTTGCCGATGAATTGTCCATTTGAGCAATAAATTTTAACAGCCAATATGCTTTACAAGACTTTTGGTCAACCAACGGTATAGTTTATCAAAGGTTATTTTTTTTCCTGTTATTAAGACCTAATGGCTGTCATTGCATCTCACAAGCACAGCCCAGATACCCTGTGAAATCAATTTTTTTACTGGAGCAGTTCTTGGAATCTTGAACTAGCAAAGGTCTATCTGAGTGAACACATCAATTGTGAATACATTCCAGGTCGTGGCGATTTTCATGTTCTCAGGAGCCTGTTCCTCCGCGAGCCTGACAATTTTCTTCATGTGGGATGCGCACTTCTGCGAGGCATACCCGCGGCTGGCCTGCCGGCAGTTCGCGCTTTCGGTCGTCCTGGCGTTCATCACGTGGTTGCTGCAAGCTGCATCTTCTTTCTCCGGGTTCTGGCTACTGGTTTCGCTCTTCTAGTGATCTCACGTGCTCATAATCGCTGTCACGTCATGCTAATTGTCAGTCAGGACTCGGGAGAGTAAATTGGTTGAAATGTGCTCGGGACACTTGCTAGATTTCATCCCTTGTTGGATCGATGGATTGTCTGTTTGATAGTAGCTCATCTTTATTCTGGGAGTTGGTTATGAGCGCCTTGTGGTGGAATAGTTACTACTTGATGATGTGGGATTCATTAATATTAAGAGTAGCATATATGGAGATAACTCGCCATCGAAGGTACCCGAAAAATGCTCTGGTTATTGTGCAATGGAATTTTATATCTCTTCACCAAAAAAGATGCTCTTGTCGAACACATTTTTGGAAGGAGGTTCAGTTTAGTCTTTGCCCTGCTCTATAGTTTCAACCTGGTTCATAAATTCAGAAGTAAGCAATATATATTCATTGACAGAAAAGTTTAGATCGTAGTTTGCAACAACATCCATTAAAAACAGTATAGCAACTTCGTCGATTAATGTAATTCCCAGCATAAAGGTATTCAAGGCCTGCACAATCTTAAACTGATAAAGACGTACTAGATTTATTTGAAAGCATATTGCAAAAATCAAACAGCTCTTTCATGCATGCAGTTCATCGCCAGTCTAAAAAGGACATGTTGGTGACAATATAAATTACTACTTGGTCCAGCAAACCTTAACAAATTCCCAACAATTGATGATGAAAACAAATTACAAAACATGTACTGTTTAAAAAAAGTATCATCCTTTTTGAAACGCAAATATTTCTTAAATTCATGAATAAAAATTTGAAAAGAAGAGCATTTTTATAAATTTGTGTTTTTAAATTGTAAACAATATTTGAAAACAAGAATAGTATTTTGGTGTTCCAAACAATATATCATATTTTTGAGCAGGTTTGAGAAAAAAAGTTCAGAAAGGAGAATTGGAATTAACAAAAAAAAAAGAAAAAGAAGAAGAAAAAAAATGCTTAGGTGTTGGCCCAACTAGGCGACGGCGTCGCTCCTGTCGTACGCTTGTTTGGCCGGCCCAAGCGTTCACGGATTTGGAAAAAGTTCATCGATTTTATTTAAAATGATTAATGTGTCTGAAAAAAATTCATGTGCCTTGAAAAATAATTCATGAAATTTGAAAAGTGTTCATGGATTTGAAAAGAAAATTCATGTATTTAAAACAAATTTTGTCAATTTTCAAAAATGTTTACGGATTTGAAAAGTTCACAGATTTAAAAAAGTTCACCATTTAAAAATAGTTCACGAATTTAAAAAATAAAGTAAACTGAAAAAAGAAAAAAGAGAGAAGAAGTGAAAAAGGTAGAAGAAACCGGACAAACCAAAACCCCCAAAAAGGAAACCATACAAGCTCTCGTTGGTTAGTAGACTTGAAGAAACAAAAAGAAGGTAACTTGGCACAAGCAGAAAGTAGTCAAGTTGGTTACCGCAGTCATACTAAGCGTACGTACATATTCCCTCCGTTCCAAAATAATTGTCTTTCTAGCCATCTTAAATGGACTACAACATACGGATGTATGTAGACATGTTTTAGAGTGTAGATTCACTCATTTTGCTCCGTATGTAGTCACTTGTTGAAATATCTAGAAAGACAATTATTTCGGAACGGAGGGAGTAGGTGTGTATCGGCGCGGACGACATACTTTTAAAAAGACCATTCTATCATTTTTTCTGAAGTGATACGAAGAGATCTCCTTCGTGTGTTTAGGGTTGCATGGAAGCAGAAGTGATCAAAAAACGATTAAAAAAACATGTAAATTTGATGATCCGCGTTAGGACATCTACAATGTTGACCTGCAAATTTGCTTCGGAATCCGTTCGCAGATAGGGGGACCAGTCCGCGAACACTGATGTCAAAGGTTGCCATCCGACGCTGCGCGCATACATTTCAAACAATGTTTCAACTGACTGGACGAAGTTCGTGCAAACAAGGCAGATTTTCATATAAACGGGACGAGATTCATGCAAACATAGTGGATTTTCATTACATTTCGAACATTCAGGACAAAAAAAGAAACCCGATCTTAAACCTATCCTATTGTGGCGCCCGTCGTCTACTTCCTTTGTATTCCGCATCGGTGACCACATCCTCCATCTGCCGTCTCAATGAGCGGCGGCAGGGTTCAAGACACATGTAGTGGAGGTGTGGATTCCAGCGAGGAAGAGTAGAACATGTGAGATAGACCAGCCCACTTGGGACACAATGCATGCCGCCTCCCATGCCCTACTCATCCTCGGAGGAGTCTGCGACTGTCCGTCATCGGCGCCTGTGGACCTGAGGTCGATGATAAATGTGGACAGTCCATCACTGCCCACCTGCCACGTGCAGCCCCAAAACTTGGACGGCGGCACGTAGGACGTTCAGCTGGTGGCTGCGCCGACTCTGCATTGCGAGCGGCGCGCGCGTGGCCTCGTAGAGCGTTTGCTGCTCCGCAACAATGTCCAGGTTCGTCGCGGCCATGACGGCCATGGTCGCCTCGCTTGCGCACTCGTCGTAGATTTGACCCTCCGCCAGCCGGTGCTGCTCAGGGAGGAGCAGGTTCTACCTCTGGTTCTCTTATGACGGCGTCGTAGTGCGCCCGCGTCTGCTCCTTGGTCAGGTCGGCATGCAGCGGCGCGGTCTCCAGCGCCGTGTCATCGTCAGAGCCCATAGGGTCATCGTTGGAGACCTTAGGCGAGCTGGTTGGCATGCCTGGCTAGATCCGCCTGGCACGGTGGGACTGTGAGGTGGCTGCAAGGACGGCCACCTCGTGCTTCATCTCCGACGATAGAGTATCCCACAGAGCGTTCCCTCTCGCGGTCATGGCGGTTATGGAGCAAAGGAGGAGGATGTGTAGCAGATGTGTTGTGGTGTGGAGTGGCCACCTTTAAATAGTGGATTTTGATGAGGCCAATCATCCGGGTGCGTCAATGTGCGGTGCCGGAGTTGGTTCCTCGGTCGGCGAGCCTGCTTACTGCCGGCATACAACGAACGGGCGTGGTAGATATTTGTCCTTTCCCGTACAAAAAATGTTGCCCTGGAGTTGAACAGAAGCAGACGCCAGGGACACAGCGCTGACAGCTCTATCGACCGGCGTGACGCTTCAATGTGGGCGCCAATTAGAGGCCGCGTCCGCTCTGGACTGGCGTCACTGTGAAACGGCCGCTCTACAACGACTTGAATGTGGGCGGTTGAGCCCGGGTGGGAACGCGGGGGAGGGAGTAGGGTTTTGGGTGGGCCCGAATGCATGCAGACATTATTTTTTTGGCGGGCAAGATAATAAGATGACTAACAAGGTAGCATGGGACGAGGAGTAAAGGTGACAAACCAATGTAGGTACGATGTGGTTAATCAGTTGAGTCATTACTTGCGTTCCATTTGTATCTCGAAGACCACCAGGCAGAGGTACCCTGCTCTGCCATCACCTTTGGTCTACCCCAAGCCAAGCGCACTGCGCACATAACAAGTGCTATAGCCACCTCCCGCTCACAGCCATCACCTTTCCAATCCCTCCCCACAGGAGCTAAACGCACACAGCAACTGCCACAGATCCACGCCAGGAAGGACTACATCGGCGTCTCCACCTCACCTCTCTGCAGCAAGCAGAGCCGAGGCAGAGGATGAAGCGCGTAGCGGGGAGCCCGGGGACATGGAGCGGCATGGCGCTGCGGCTGTCGCAGTGCGTCTTCGCCGCCGCCTCCGTCTTCTCGTTGGTCTCCGGCTTGGGCTACTCCAACTACAGCGCCTACGCGTACTCCCTCCCTCACCCTACTACTAATTTCATTCCCCCGCAAATGCTACTTCTTTTTCTACTGTAGAATGTCCTCCCCATTCGTGTGTATTCTTTTCTTGCAAATCCATGAGCATCACTCAAGTAGCAAGCTATGTGAGTGTCCGTCTTGGTCTGTTGTGTTTGATCTGGGTTTGGAGGACAAGGCCACGTTACTTTGGTCGGAGTCCCTCCCCTACGGCTCAATTGGAGCTCCATAGCTTTCCAGTGTCTTGGCTCTGCCGATCGAGCATTAACAATGTTTCAGTTCGGGTCTTTCAAGGCTTTGGCCTTGGATTGTGCAGGAATAAGATAGAGACAAGCAGGGGACTGGTTTTGCTTACAAGGGTTCACATTTAGCACATGCTTGCAAGCTGAGCTCGCCCCAAAAGTTTCTAGGCTTAAAACTTCAATGCTCTCATTTGATAAATATCTCCATGATTACCTTCAATGCTCTCAAAATTATTAACTGGTATTTGTCCTGTCACCCACCAACTACTCCCTCCGTTCCGAAATAATTGTCTTTCTAGCCATCTCAAATGGACTACAACATACGGATGTATGTAGACATGTTTTAGAGTGTATATTCACTCATTTTGCTCCGTATGTAGTCACTTGTTGAAATCTCTAGAAAGACAATTATTTCGGAACGGAGGGAGTAGTACGTAGTAAATTTATTTGGGGGCTCCCCACCTGAATCATATATTTCCCACATGGACACAGCAACAAGAGTTTATGGAAGAATATTTACAAGTGGGGGAGAGGGAGAGAAAGAGAAGGGGCGATCAGCCATGCGGTGTAACAATAGCCTTGAGCCAAACATCAACATGCCCTCGATCTTCCTCGCGAAATCTGCCCCTCCAACAGGAGAAGGAAGGATATGAGACTTCATTACACGACTTCCTTATTGGAGTTCTAAGATGGTTTATGCAGTGGATTTCGTTCCATCACAGAGCTCATGCTTATTTGCAGGAGGACTACAAACTTGACATCCTACATATTTATGTTCAATTGTCGAGAATCTGGGGAGTTTACTTAAACTTGGGTGTTCTTTTTCATAACAAAAATTGGAGTGTTCTGTTATCCTCTATTAATGTTTTCTGTGAACAACACCTTATTTGTTAAAAAATGTAACTGGAATATTGGACATGTTTTCTTTGTGGATGTGCTTTTGTGAGGGTACGTGTAACGGAGCCATATGATTTTCATTTACCTGCAGTTTTTTCTCCCGTAATAATATTATATTAGAATTGTTAAAAGTCAGGTTTTATGTGTCAACATGTGACATGTCTTGACTGCGCTGGTGTGTGCCAACGATTTATATATTTCACACAAGTTCGTGTCATTGAGACTATTGAACTGCATAAAGTATTTAATTTCCTGATTACTCGTCAGAATTGCTTAGGCCGGAACTCAAGTGTGTTTTGTTGACATCAATCATCTAATGAGTGTATTCTGGTCTCCCTTTATTTCAGCTACTTGATTGTAGCGTTGATCCTGCAGCTTATATGGAGTTCGCGCCTTGCTTATAAGGATATCTTTGCTCTAAGGAATAAAAAGGATCTTCACACCCCGGATAATCTATTGTTCATTGTTATAGTTGACTGGGTAAGTCGTTCGCTCTGTACCTTCTATTGTCCATGGGCTATGTCTGAATTAACTGAAGGCATGCACTGAAGCAATTAAACCCAGATTTTTCAGCGGTACAGCTGTTGCGTTGTGAGACTTCTACGTGCACCAGGCTGTTTTTTTTCTAGTTCTTAAGAAAAAATAAATTCAGGATAAGTGCAAGTGTGCAACTCAATTCTTCTCTATTGGCCAAGTTCTTGTTCTGCCTACCTCTAAGAGAATAAGGTAGCCTGTTGGCACAGGTGCTCCGTAAAACTTTGCCAACGAATTGTCCATTTGAGCAAGAAATTTTAACAACCAATATGCTTTGCATGACTTATTTGTTAACCAACGGTATAGTTTATCGAAGGTTCTTTTTCCGTGTTAGAAGTAGAACTAATTGCTGTCATTTCTGTCAGCCAAAGTTGTTACATCTCACAAGCACAGTCCAAATACCTTACCCCGCAAAAAAAAAAACACCAGCGAAATCATTTGTTTTACTTGAGCAGTTCTTGGAATCTTGAACTAGCAAAGGTCTATCTGAGTGAACACATCAATTGTGAATGCATTGCAGGTCGTGGCGATTTTCATGTTCTCCGGATCCTGTGCCTCCGCGAGCCTGACAATTTTATTCATGTGGGATGTGAACTTATGCAACGCATACTCGCGGCTGGCCTGCCGGCAGTTTGCGCTTTCGGTCGTCCTGGCGTTCATCACATGGTTGCTGCAAGCTGCATCTTCTTTCTCGGGGTTTTGGCTACTGATTTCGTTCTTCTAGTGATCTGACGTGCTCATAAACGCCGTCACGTCATGCTAATTATCAATCGGTAGTCAGGAGGATAAATCGGTTGAAATGTGCCCGGGACACTTGCTAGATTTCAGTCATGGGCACGCATCCTTCATCACTTGTTAGATAGATGGATTGTCTGTTTGATAGTAGCTCACCTTTATTCTAGGAGTTGGTTATGGTGATCTGGGATCCTTAATATGAAGAGTAAATATATATGGAGATAACTCGGCGTCGAAGGTACCTGAAAAATGCTCTGGTTATTGTGCAATGCAATTTTATATCTCTTCAACAACAAAAAAATGAGTCGAACACATTTTCGGAAGGAAGTTCAGTTTAGTCTTTGCCCTGCTCCATAGTTTCAACCTGGTTCATAAATTCAGAAGGAAGCTGTTGGAATTTGGAGTTATCCTTACCTAATGTAGCAAGCATCTGCAGAAAGTTTTCTTCTCTTCGGGCGTCCATGGATGTATAATTCCAACTTCTTTCTCAGCCAGAAAAGGATTTCAATAATGCTTAAATTGGAGTAATCTATGTCGTACAAAACATACTTAGTTACCTGGTGCAAACATAAAAAATAATTAAATTCAATCAGACGTCCTTTATGTCAATGTGAAGGCCTATTGCAATAACTTAATAGGAGGCAGTCGTAAAGTATAGCATGACGTAATGGAGGCCAGATACTGAGTGGGGCAACATCCACGCAAAAATGAGGAGACCGACGAGGATTGGTAGATGAACGGCTCTGGTATTGGCAAGCTACACCTTGAGAACAGTGACACTTCCACATGGCACTTGGAAAACAACGTCAAGGATTGGTGGATACACCACTCTGATATTGCGGCGCCCAACAGGAAAGTTATGGCCTCCTCACCATGCTCGTGTCGCGGACTATTTGAAACTAGCAGAACGCCGTGCGTTGCTATGGTCTATCCGCAATATCTGTGAATAGACATAATATTAACTCATGCGACTACGGGGGGCGACTACGGCGGCCACCACAACGGCGTCGCCGGTGGCTCCTTCAGGGGCGGGGCGGTTTGGAGGCCGTTTCTGGGCCCTCGCTGACCCGGCGAGGGCGACGATAGCGATGCGGTGGCGCGCGGAATACTCGCCGGCGCCATCGCCGATCGCTTGTGAGGCTTTTCATCCTGGGTACTCGGAAGATGAGGTTGCGGCCATCGTGGACGGGGTGGTGCCGCTCGATGATCCAGCGCGTCAAGGGCTTCGACGGGAAGACATACATGAGATCCTCCGGCGAGTAGTTCACCGGCGAACCTCGGCGGCTGCGTCTCGGCCGTGGAAGGGACCCATCCCGCAGGTATGTTTGCCTAAACTAGTTTTATCCGATTTCATTACTGAAGATTCATGGAAGGTTGTGAGATCGAGGAAGGCTAGGCGGTCGTCGGCGGCCACGGCGCCGGCGCCGGCGAACGACCGAGGCGCTCCGATCCGCGATCAACGGATCGCCCGTTTGAACGAGTTGTTGGGCTGTGATTTCGGTGATCTGGTGGGTGGGCCGGTTCTGTGTGAACCGGCCAATGTTCACACTGGGCCACAGACCGACGGGTATGAGGCCCGGCAGGTTACGAAGCCCAATTCTACACCCCCATGCACGACTGCAGCTCGACTTAGGGTTCGGCACGGAGGCGGACGTCCTCGTTTTCTCGATCGCGGCGGAGGGAGGGCTGCACGTATACCTACCCTTCGTCTCATGGCAGGACGGGGAACTATTCCGGGTTCGGCCGCTGGAGCTCCTCCGGCAGCGGCGGGCCGCGGTGGCCTGGCGCAGCCAGCGGCCGCTAATCGCAGCGGCGGCGGCACCCATGCGGGCATTGCTTGGCGGCGGCGCGGCGTGCCGCTGGTGGCTGGGCGTGGTGGCGCGCCTACACCCAGGCGAGACCTTGCTGCGGGCCGGGCTGCCGGTGACCAGCGTCCTGCGGTTCTGTCGCCAGCCTACGGGCGCGGTGGTGCGGCGATTCGCCGCTGCGCCCGGTGATCGCGGCGGGCCGTGCTGCTCCTAGGCCGCCGGCGACTGGAGTTGCTGCGGGCCGCGGTGCTAGGCCGCCTCTGGGTACCCATGCCCAGCCCCCTGTGGTGCAGGTGGGTGCTAGACCGCCGCTATTTGTGGCTAGGCCGGTCAGCGAGGCGGCGACGCCGGTGTTGCAGCAGGCCCAGCCACCGCCGGTTCAGGCTAGGGCGGACTTTCGAGCGGCACCTCGTGGACAGTGGGGTGACGACGGTTACAATGCTTATGGTGAGGGACAGCACCGGGGATCCTCGTCTACGGGTGGCGGACGGGGTTACGCCTGGCAGAGTGATGGTTCGGCTGAACGGCCTTTCTTGGGGCCGTCTGGTGGTTTTGTCGAAGGGGCGACGGGGCCAGCTAATCGTAACAGAGGCGGATTTCATGGTTATCGTGGACGAGGAGGACGAGGGGGTCGGTACCGTCCAAGACAACATCAAACTACTGTTGAGACGGTCGTCGATGCTAGTGCTGAGGAGTCTGACTTGGGTTGCCAGGCGATGGAGGTTGTGTCGGAACTGGCCGCTGTGGAGGTTCCGGTCGTCGCCGAGACTCAGGCTATGTCGGCGGACGGCTCTGACAAATCCGAGGTTGACAGGGCTGCTAAGTTTGCTAAGAAAAAAGAGAGAATGCTATGTTATAGATGTGGCGATAAGGGACATTTCATTGCTGAGTGCGTGGTGGTTCTGTGTGATTTTTGTGGTAAGCCTGCACAAGAGTCTGGAGTGTGTCCGATGGTGCGCGAGCAGAGACCGAGTCTCATGACTTATGGTGTTTTTTGTTCTGAACTCACTTTTTTTGAGTCACCGACTGAGAGGGAGGTTCCTCAGGAGGAGCACAGTATGACAACTGGGATAGTGAAAGTGACGAGAGGGCAAGTGTCCGAGGCTCAGATCATTCAGCGTCTCAGGGAGCTGGCACCAGGTGACTCCCATTGGGAGCTTGTCAGGCTGGAGACAAACACTTTCAGGGTTCAGTTCCCATCTGTGGAGGATTTACAGCGGCTGCTCAGTTTTGGGATGTGTAAGGTTTTGGGTACTGATGCCATACTTGAGTTCCAAGAGTGGAAGCTGGTTGAGCCCGAGGGTACACCCCTTATCCAGGCCTGGTTGCGCTTTTCGGGGGCTCCGTCTGAGTTGCTGCGGGATGCCACGGTGGTGGCTAGTCTCGGTATTTTGGTTGGTAAGACCGAGCGTGTTGATATGGATTTCACTAGAGCACATGGGATAGCTCGCCTTTTGGTCAGTATTCTAGACATCGACTATGTACCCGACATGGTAAAGTGGGCCTTTCGAGGGAAGGTTTACACTCTTGAGATTCAGTTTGAGGATGATAGTCTTTTCGCAGAGGCTCCAGCGGCCACTGGTGATGACATGAGTGAAGGAGATGATGATACTGCGGGTAAGGAAAAGAGGGCCGATGATTCTGTCCGTGAGGTGGCCAAGAGGCCGGAGCCGACGAGTAGGGAAACAGGAGGGGGGACGGCGCCTGGAGTTTCTGTGCCGACCACCACTCTGTGTTTTGGTTCCTTTGGCCCAGCCTCTGCTCCTCCGAGACTGTGGAGTGAGCGGGTGGAGTCGGGTGAGGAGATGGAGTTTTCTTTACCGCCGTTGGATTTTGCGGGTACGGTTGAGGAGGGCTCCGGTGGGCCCGCGAGATTGATTATTGACTCCTCTACATCGGCGTGTGGGGACGTGGCTGTGGTGCAGGCGGGTGGACGGACCTCATCTGGGAGTCCGGATCGGGGTTCTTTGGAGACCCCCGCTCAGCATCCGGTTGGGGAGCCATCTCCTCTCTCGCCTGTGGCTGGGCGATCTCCGATGGCGGAGGCGCAGGTTCGGCGGGAGGGCGTGGGGCCGGTGGCCTCTACGCCCCTGTTGGCCTCGGTGCCCGAGGGGGGCGCCTTGATCGAGATGGCGTCGTGCACTCCGGACAGGCGGTCCGGGGTGGATGGGGGGAGGGGGCAGGTGGCCTTCTCCTCCCCACCGCTGACTTGGGCTCGGCCACACGTGGCGACGGGTGGATGTTCGGGGAGTGACAGGTGGTCGCTCGCCGGATAAATTCTTGCGGGAGGAGGTCATTATGTTTGGCGGGATCCCGGACCAGGCAGCTGAGGGTCGACGTATGAGTTGTCGGCTTCAGAGCCATCCGGAGGTGGACGATATGCAGCAGCGCTGTGCCGCGAGGGCGGCCAAGCTTCGTGACGTCCAAGTCACTTCTGGTATGTCTGTTAATACTTCCAACACTATTTTGCATTTCTCGCATGATCAAATTATGGATAAGGCTCAACAGTTAGGAATTTCACTTGGTAGAGATGAGGGTGAAGTTACTAATTCATTAACGATTTGCTTGATCTAGAAGCGGCGGGCTTTAGAAGTAATTAAATAAGTTAGCTGCGGTCAAACCTATGAATGACTCGAGATTGATGCCTTGGGTGTTCGAGTACTTGAGAATTTTTTTGATGATCTAGCACCGCCCCTCCAGGAGCAGGAGGAGGACGATGAGAATATCGGGACGAAAGTAGATAATCCATCGATTACGACTACGCTGGACCGGGAGGGCACGTCCAGCCCTAAGCGCAAGTGGAAGCGCAAAACTTACCCGATGTCAGCAGTCCGTAGGAGTGCTAGGATTCGTACGGCTAAAAAATTTCATGATGAAATATGAAAGGGATCTTTTGGAATAGCAGAGGTCTTAAGGACTTGGCTAAAAGGAGGTTCCTTGCGGAGGCATCTATTGAGCATTGTTTGGACTTCATTGCCCTGTCGGAGACGGGTAGATCAAATTTCTCACCTCAATTTCTCAATACGTTGTCGGGAGGAATTGAGTTTGGTAACATTGTCTACCGCCCAGAGGCAGGTCGGGGGGAATCTTACTGGGTGTTAGATGTGACTCTCTTGAAGTTCGAAGTGTGGTCATGGGGGATTTTGCTGTTAAGTTTAGGGTGCGGTCCAAACAGGATGGTTTTGACTGGGCTTTGGTGGCGGTGTACGGGGCAGCGCAGTCCGAGTTCAAACCAGATTTCCTGGCAGACCTTGTTAGAGTATGTGGGTCTGAGCAGCTTCCAATTCTGGTTGGGGGGGATTTCAATATAATTAGGAGACGCGATGAAAAGAATAATGACAACTTCGATGGGAGATGGTCATTTATGTTCAATACAATTATTGAAAGCTTAGATTTGAGAGAAATTGAGCTTTCAGGTAGGAAGTTCACGTGGGCTAATGCGATGCCTAATCCAACGTACGAGAAGTTGGATCGGGTTCTCGCTAGTGTCGCCTGGGAACAGAAGTTTCCCGTGGTGACTGTTCAGGCGCTCTCTCGTGGGATCTCTGATCACACGCCGTTGCTTGATTCGGCGGGGCTACTTACTCGGGCAACAAAATGTCTTCTCTTCGAGATGGCGTGGTTTGAAAGAGAAGGCTTTTGGATCTTATTGCCGAGAATGGGCGAAAGAGGTAGGAGGTAGAAGTGCCATTGGCGGTGGCGAGAACAAGATTAGGCATCTCCGTAGCTTCCTTCGTGGGTGGGCTAAACATCTAGGTGGAATGTATAAGGTTGAGAAGGAACGGCTCCTTTCACTTATAACAACCTTAGATGTCAAAGCTGAAACTACATGTCCGGTACCCATGAGCTTCATATTAAGCATGAGGCTGAGATGAGGCTGAAGGAATTGCTCGGGAGGAAGAATTAAAGTGGGCATTACGGGCAAAGGTGAGAAAAGTTGTCGGGGGATGCGAACACTCGGTTCTTCCACATGATCGCTAATGGCAAGCATAGGAAGAAGAGGATTTTCCAATTTGGAGCAAGAGGAGGGTACAATAGTTGGCCAAGACAACCTGAAAACATACATTCTTGAATATTACAAAAGGTTGTTTGGACCACCAGAGGAGAGTAGTGTGTCCCTGGATGAGTCTAGGGTCAGCGATATCCCTCAACTTTCTTCAGTGGAGAACGATGTGTTAACAGCCCCTTTCACGGAAAAGGAAGTTTTCGAGGCGATTGCCAACATGAAATGTAATAAGGCGCCGGGGCCGGATGGTTTCCCGGCTGAGTTTTACAAGAAGTGTTGGCATATTATCAAAGGGGACCTGATGCCAATGTTCCATGATTTGTTCTCGGGACACTTGCAGCTGTTCCAACTGAATTTTGGTACGATAACGTTGTTGCCTAAGAAAACTGATGCCGTCAAAATTGAAAAATTTCGGCCGATCTGCCTACTGAATGTCAGCTTCAAAATATTTACCAAGGTTGGTACTATAAGACTGACTCAGATAGCTCACGCTGTGGTTCAACCTTCACAAACGGCTTTCATGCCAGATAGGAACATCCTAGAGGGGGTTGTGGTCCTACATGAAACGCTTCATGAAATGCACACGAAAAAACTAGATGGGGTTATTTTCAAAGTGGATTTCGAGAAGGCTTATGATAAGGTCAAATGGCCGTTCCTCCAGCAAGCTTTAAGAATGAAGGGTTTTGATGAGCGCTGGAGACATCAGGTGGAAACGTTCACGCAAAAAGGTAGTGTTGGCATTAAGGTCAATGATGACATAGGCCACTATTTCAGAACGCACAAGGGCTCTGACAGGCGATCCTATGTCACCCATTTTGTTCAATATTGTGGTTGATATGTTAGCGATCCCGATTGGGAGGGCCAAAGAGGCTGGTCGGTGGAGGAGTGGTGCCTCATCCGGTTGATGGTGGTTTATCCATCCCGCAATCTGACGATACAATCATTTTTATGGAACATGATTTGGCCAAGGCGAGGAACATGAAACTAGTATTATGCCTTTTTGAACAATTGTCAGGGCTGAAGATTAACTTCCATAAAAGCGAGTTGTTCTGTTTTGGTAGAGCCAATGACGAAAAGGAAGCCTATACACAATTGTTCGGATGTGAGAGTGGGTCTCTTCCTTTCTCTTATCTTGGTATTCCAATACACTATCGCAAGTTAACGAATGCTGAGTGGAAGAGCATCGAGGATAGATTTGAGAAGAAACTAAGTTGTTGGAAAGGAAAACTCATGTCTTATGGAGGCCGGTTGATTCTCATTAACTCGGTGCTCACGAGTTTACCTATGTTTCTGCTATCTTTCTTCGAAGTACCAGTTGGGGTGAGGAAGAGACTAGATTTTTATCGCTCTCGCTTCTTCTGGCAGAGTGATGAATCCAAGAGGAAGTATAGATTGGTCAAATGGGATATTATTTGCAGACCGAAGGACCAAGGAGGACTTGGCATTGAAAATCTTGAAGTCAAAATAAGTGTCTCTGTGTAAGTGGCTGTTTAAGCTGTCTTACGAGATGAGAGGCAACTTGGGCGCAGATCTTACGGAGTAAATATCTCTACTCAAAGACTTTATCCCAGGTCACTATGAGACCTCAGACTCGCCGTTCGAAAGGGCTAATGAGGCTAAATCCGCTTTCTTTAACGAGCGAAATGTATTGTTGGGAATGGAGCTGATCGCGATTACGGGAGGATACGTGGCTGGGTGACACGCCTCGCTTCTCAATATCCAGCGCTGTATCGTATTGTCCAGCGTAGGGATGCCCTTGTGGCCACAGTTTTGCAGCGATTCCTCTTAACATCCAGTTTGAAGAGTGCTTGCTGGACCGAGATGGGAAGCATGGCTTCACTTGGTCCGTAGGCTGATGGAGGTGCAGCTAAATCCTCGGCCCGACCAGTTGTTTTGGAAGCTAACTAGAAATGGGCGTTCACTTGTCAAGTCGATGTATCTTGATATCATTAATACATCTGTGATACCTACGTCCAACGTGTCTGCAGGCGTTAAGGTTCCTTTGAAGATTAAAGTGTTTATGTGGTTTGTGCATAAACAGTAATTCTTACAAAGGACAATCTAGTTAAGCAATCGACAGGACCTACTAGGTGTAGCTTCGTGATCGGGATGAGTCTATCAAACATTTGTTTTTGATTGCCCGTTGGCACAAGGGTTGTGGCGCACCGTGCAAATTGCCTTTAATATTACTCCACCGAGATCGGTGACACGCTTTTTGGGCGTGGTTGCTCGGGACGGAGCCCAAACAGCCGGACAAATTCGTGTAGGAGTATGTGCGTTATTATGGGCAATTTGGAACTGTAGGAATGACTTGGTTTTAACAGACATCAAATACTCATTTTTGCGGTGTTGTTCGGCTACGGCGCTGATCCGTACTTGGTCCTTACTCACTCGACGGAGGCCGTGGAGCGTTTGGTTCTTGGATCTGTCCGGTGGGAGACGTTCTATGCGGATATCTTCAACCGGTTTGGATGGCGATCATGTAATAGGATAGGCATCTAGTTTACCTACCTCATATTATGCCAGCCGGTCTGTGGCTTATCCCGTTTGTGTATTTTCGCTGCTCTGTGTGAGCTATGCGCTACCTTTTCTCATTTGTTTGTAAGACTTTTATTCTGGACCACTTTATTTATTAATAAGAGAGGCCGTATGCATCGATCTGATGCAGAGGCCGGGGTAAAACCCCTTTTCCAAAAAAAAATCCGCAATATCTGTAACATTCGGGTTCAACACAAAACCCCCATCCAATGACACACCTTCCCTTTTTCTCGTCGGAACCTCACAAGTTCCCGCCGTAGTGAGACATTTCTGGTTTTTTTCTCACTGGAGCCACCTCCTTTAAAAGCAGATGACGTCCACCTCATCTTCGCCGTGCATTGCAATACGGATGAAATTTTTCATGTTTACAATATAATAGAGTGGGTTAAACACTAGTGCAGAACCGGGCAATAGCACCGGTTCGTAAGGCCCTTTAGTGCCGGTTCCATAACCGGCACTAAATTGTGGTCACTAAAGGCCTCCCCCCTTTAGTACCGGTTCAGCACAAACCGGTGCTAAAGGGCAACCACGTGGCACGAGCCAGCTCCGGGGGCCTGGAGCCCTTTAGTACCGGTTGGTAAGACCAACCGGTACTATAAGGTTTGGGGGATTTTTAGTTTTATGATTTCTTTTTCATTTAATTTTGTGTTTCTATTTTAATTCTTTTTTGTTTGCTGGTATTTTACGATACTACACATTGTACACGTTATGCATATATATATATATATATCATCAATGTCTCACAAACAACCATATTAATTAATTCACACATACACACATGTATAGCTATATACAATTTCTCTTACATATGCATGTTGCCTTCGGAGCCAGTGGCATTAGCCTAATTGGTGCCTTCGGAGCACGATGACAATTGGAAGTGGTTTTCATGAGGGCGGTAGCGGGTAATAGAATTCTCCCTTCGGATTTATGACCTGGTCGAGCAAAAATCCCGCTATTTCCTCTTGAAGTGCTTCTACGCGCTCCGTTTCTAGGAGTTTCTCCGGCACCTCTTTGAACTGTTAAGAAGGAGATCAATATGCATGTGTATTAGTTGTGTGACTAGATATCGATAATGGTGTAAAAATTGTGAATAGTGTTCTGACAAGCGTACCCATTCCTGTCTTTGAGATCTGCCCTTTCGGACGCCATCATGTGAATGTTCTCGCAAACGCAGAATGCACACAGATCAGTCCCCTGCGCCTGCTTCAGGGCCTTTACGAGAATGGAATTTGATTAGATAATAATTAATCAAGCATGATAATTAAAGAGATGGCAGCTAGCTAGCTAGCTAGTACTACTTAATAACTTACCTTGGGTCGAAACCATTTAAGCTTTTTTTTTCCATTCGCCGGGCGTGACGCTGATGAACCTTGCCCAAGCCCTGCCCGCCGACAAAGAAAATGAATAAAGGGTTATTAAATAGTTCATATCATGAAATGACGAACTAAATAGGCCGAGATATATAGTTAATAATGATTGAAATTACCAGTTGACTATCCCAAACAAGATGTTATAGTCAGTTTTTTACGAGAGTAGTGAGTCCAAGATTTCAACTGTTCAAGTCAACTTTAATGATACACAAGACCCAGTGAAATCTGCATGCACACACGTTTGCATGTCTTAATTAAGCGGGCATATGTAAGCAAAAACATGTAGCTAGCTAGTAGGCAAAATCAGAGAATTTGTAGTATAAGACAGTGTGACTCACTAGAAGTTGTAAGGAAGTAGTATATCTTCATTGTATTTGAGGCGCT
Organism: Aegilops speltoides; assembly: GCA_021437245.1. Taxonomy (NCBI): domain Eukaryota; kingdom Viridiplantae; phylum Streptophyta; class Magnoliopsida; order Poales; family Poaceae; genus Aegilops; species Aegilops speltoides. Next base: position 522,676,942 of record CM038143.1, on the reverse strand, counting down.
TTAAGAACTCTAGCATGTTGTCCTCTACGTTCTTTTGCTGACGTGGATTTATTAGCCATGTGTATTCATTAACGGTGTTTGGGTCAATGAACCCAATGCCAAAGCGTCCACCTTTTCTCATTTTATACATCTTCATCCTGCATAATACCACAGAAAAGAATATAGTGAGGATAATTATAGGTAATGATTGATCAAAAGGATCACTACAGCTAGCTTGAGACTTAAATTACAGAAAGAAATCACTTACAGACAATAGCAACTGACGATAGATTTGTCGAGTGCGTCTTGATTGTATAACTGAAACAGTTCAAGATACTCAACGGCACAGCTTTCTCATGGAAGTAATGCTCCTCCTTGACATTCACCATGAGGGACAATCGATCTGAAATCTTGGTAATGTTCATGTACCATTGATGCAATTCATACATTCTCGTTGGGAGGTTCTTGACCTTATGCAGCTCGACCAAAGGTTGGCCCCGGACATATTTCCGTTTTATTTCATCCTCTCTAAGCAAAGGCATGGGCTCGATCTCGAGGAGTTGTCCAATGTGATGTTGAGAACTTCAGCCTGCATTATATGCTCCTCCATTATTACCACATTGCCCACCTCGAACGCGTGCTGTTTGCCCACAATAATATTGGGCGGTATCGCATCGTGTTGTTGGCACAACAAGCGAGGGATCGATTACGCTACTGTTCTCCCACCGGGGAATGGTTTTCCGCATTTTTGGCAGCTGCTTCTTGTTTGCTCGATCCCGATGTAGGCGTGCTCGCCTCCTTTGTGGGCGTGCTTGATTTAACTTCCGATGTGGCGCTCATAGTCTGTGTCAACAGGCTTGGGAGCTGGTGGTTGAGCCATCTGAATGAAGTGGTCAATCGTTTCCTCGAGCACTTTCTCCCTTGGCGGCGGTGGCGGTTTCGGTGCAAAATGGGCTTCCACCTCGGCCTTGATATGGCTGCGATTTCCTCCTCGGACCTGTCATAAGACCTCTGCGGAAGAGGCGTGAGGCTTGGACCATATTTATATCGCTTGCCTCCGCTGTGTACTTCTGTACTACCTCGACTCGTGTCGCTCGCACCATAGCTGCGGGTGTCTCTTCTGCGATTGCTTGGCGGCGGAGACGGCCGACGGGCTGAGTTGGACGAGGAGGAGTGGTATGAGGTTGTGCAGACTTGGAGGAGGAGGGCGTCTGACGCTGTGGCGGACTTGGAGGAGGAGGAGTGGCTCGACACTTTGCGGACTTGGAGGAGGAGGAGGCTGACACTTTGCGGACTTGGTGGACTTGCAGGAGCGGGAGTCTGCTGACTCGGTGGCGGACTTGACGAGGAGTCGGCCGACGCGTGTCGATGGCCTTGAAGATGATGCAATCCTTTTCCATAGGATGATCGATGTTTGGCCTCTCCGAGAAAGCGCCGTCACCTCCGGGAATGTCAAGCTGTAGCTCCGAATATGGTGGGTCCACCACCTCATCAACCAAGACACGAGCATAGCCCGCTGGAATCGGGTTGCAATGGAAGGTTGCCTAGGGGGGATTTGTAAAAGCAACGGCATCCGCCACCTTCATGGATATGTTCTTCATTTTGACGTGTAGCTCGCAGTTAGTGTTCTCCGTGATGTCATCCACGGGGTATCTACCCAGCATTGCGTCGTTCGGGACGGAACCCACGCTGCTTCTCGGCATGGATGGGCCGGTGCTATCCAAAGCTGGATCATCCGCTAGCTGCTGCAGCTGCTGAGACCCCCTTTGCTGGGTAAGTGAGTCGATCTGCTCCTGCTGCCGCTGGAATTTGACTGCCAATTCCGCTTGAATTGCTTCTAGGCCTTGAAGGCATTCATAGTCCCGCTTCCTCTGCTCCTCCTCCATCTTCCTCTTCTTCTCCTCCGCAATCTTCTTTCTCGCACGGGTCTGTAGTCGGTGTTCCATTCTGAAAACCCCTCATTCCACGGAATAGCGCCCTTGCCTCGTGTTCTTCCCGGGTGTTCAGGATTTCCCAGGGCACGCGTAAGCTCGTCGTTCTCTCTGTTGGGCTGGAACACCCCCGATCGTGCCTCTTCTATTGCAACAAGTATCGCATCGTCGGCTCCCTTTAGACTTGCCCTCGTCGAAACATTGCCTGTCTCCGGGTCCAACTCCCCCCCATGCGCATAGAACCAAGTCCTGACCCTGGGGGGCCAGCTCTTAGTAACCGGAGTGACACCAGCATCCTCCATCTCTTTCTCAGACTTATCCCACTTAGGCATTGCCACCGCGATAGCCACACGGCCCCACTTATGGAACTTATCCTTTTTTTCGGCATTCTTCTTGTTTATTCTCGACCGTTCCTTAGCTAATTCCGAATCCTTGAATTTCACAAAATCGTCCCAATGAGCACGTTGGTTCTCTAGTGTTCCCTCAAATACTGGAGTATTCCTTACTCCCTTGACGTACTTGTTCCATTCACGATTCTTGTGGTTCTTGAATGCAACCGCCATCTTCCTAAGAGCAGCGTCCTTGACTTTCTGCACATCTGCTTTTGTGAAATGATCTGGTAGGGTGAAATGTTCCATGAGAGTATCCCAAAGCAGATCTTTTTGATTCTTGTCGACAAAAGTAACATCTGGGCGTGGCTTTGCTGGCTCTCTCCATTCTTGAAGTTTGATCGGGAGTTGGTCCTTCACAAGAACTCCGCACTGATGAACGAACTTGTCCGCAATCTTGTTAGGCGCTAATGGTTCGCCAGTAGGGCTGCATGCCTCGATATTGTACTTTACGCCCTGCTTCAACTTTTTGTTCGGGCCTCGTTTCGTCATTTTGCCTGAAGATTTGCTCGATCCGGATGGCTGAAAGAACAAAGATCGATTCGTTAATATATCTTCAAGTCATTTAAAACATGTGATGATCACCAAATGCCTGCTTATATAAATATATATACCTCGCCGGTCTTTGTTGTTTCAGGATCAACATGTTCTTCGTCATCGTCATAATCGTAGCTCATGACTTCATCAATTCGGTCGTCGCGATCGAATATCATATCACCCTCTCCGGTGTTGTTTAGAAATTCGGAGCCGTCATAATCTTCTTCATTCTGATCATCATCTGGCCCACGTATCATATCGAACATGGTCTGTTCTCCCTCTCTGTCGGTATTGTCTGCCATAGCTTTTATTTAACTAATCCAAAAGAAATATAAAACAATTTAGTATTAAAATTACATTGTCTCGAATAATAGATATAATCTCGAATACATCATCTAGAATAATAGATATAATCTCGAATACATCGTCTCGAATAATACATAATATTGAATAATACATCACTGGCTAGGTAGCTAATAAAGATCGAATACTACAGAAGAATCTAGGACACTCGCGGTTCCTGCGGCGCGGGCGGTGGACACCCAAAGAGAAGGAACCCTCACAGGATCATAGCTGAAGTGAGATCCCCGAAGAAACTGCCAGGTATTGGAGAACCTGCCACCCTCTAACGCAACCATGTAACGATGGACGTGCTCGTCCTCCTCCCTAACACGGCGACGTACCACCTTCGGCGGGGCCGGGTCCCTCCGCACCGAAACTGGCCCACGCGAACGCCACCAAACGAGATCAGGGTCGACGACGGGACCCGGGGTCGGGTTCCTCATCAAGCGGCGCGCCCCTCCAGGCAGCACCTCCCAGTCATAGTTTTAAATAGCGCACTAAGCATCTTAGCGGTGGACCTCTTTCAAATGCTATAGCGTGCTATAGCGGAGCTATAGCGCGCTATTTAATATGTTTGTTCATTTGTTTGGACCAAAGTCTCTTAGCGCAAGACCTTTTGTAAACGCTATAGCGTGCTATAAGCGAACTATAGCGGCTATTTAAAACAGTGCTCCATGCCAGCCAGCGGAGCCCAGTCCGGACATAGGTCGGCTGGGCGTCGTCATGACGGGTCGATGGCGAGATGCGGGCGGGCATCGTCGAGAACAAATACTAGCTATATGCCCGCAAAAAGTAACATTTTTTTAATGATTGGATTTTGATAACTAAAATTTCTAACATTTCTATATAACACTAATTATGCTATCATTGCATATGTCAAAAATCTATATACTATTTCATACTAATTAAGCATCTAACACTAAAAACAGAAAACACAACTTCTATACATCCAATAAAAAACTGAAAAACAACATTATATAAAACATTTCCATACTAACTAAACACTAATTATATCCATCTAACATGCATTCATACATATATAATAGTGAAAAAATAATAATCTAAATAATCTAAACTAATTAATCTAAATAATCTAAACTAATTCATACATATGTAATCTAAATAATCTAAACTAATTCATACATATGTATGTGTGTGTGTGTGTTCAGCATGCATGCTTGTGTGTGTGTACGGGCTCGGGGAGGGGCGGCGCCCATGGTGGCCGCCAGGGGCGAGGGAGAGGGGTTAGAGGGGGAGAGCTCACAGCGAGCGACGGCGACGGCGAGGCGACAACGAGGCGACGGCCGAGGCGGCGACGGCGGGGACGGTGCGACAGGGACGGGGACGGCGCGATGGGGACGGGGCAGGCGACAGGGCAGAAGCGGCGACGGGGACGGGGGCGGCGACGGAGACGATCGAGGGCGGCGGCGGCGGCGGAGACGGAAACAGAGGAAGAAACAGAGAGGAAACTGAAATTTTCGTAGCTGTTGTCTATATAGAGGCACCTTTAGTACGGTTGGAGCCACCAACCGTACTAAAAACCTGTTTTGGCCAGCCAAGCGGCGGAAACGACCCCTTTAGTACTGGGTGTTGGCACAAAGCGGTACTAAAGGCCCCTTTAGTACCGGTTTGTGCCACAACCCGTACTAAAGAAGTCTTATGCTAGCAGCAGTCTTGATCTGACAAGTTTAGTCCCACTCGCTGAAGAAGGCAGCCAGACTGGTTTATAAACCCAGCCGCGCTGCCCTTACGAACTCCTCTATATAGTAGGCTTCTGGGCCTAACTAGGGTGCGCTGCCCTGTGAGCATGCTGGCCCTTCTGGGCCTGCATTTGCACACCCTAGGTCCTGGCAGCCCACCGGCAGCGCCCAACATTTTTAATAATTTTTTCTTTTCTGCATTATTTTTTTGCTTTATTTATTTTTGTGTTTTTTGTGTATTTAGAGTTTCTTTGTGAATATTTTGCTTTAGGTACAAAAATTACAAACTTTCTGTTAGTGCCCGTAGTTTTCAAATTTGAATAGTTTAAATTTTGAATTATTTGAAATTAGTGTGAATCACTAGTTTGTGAATAACTTAACTTTGAAAAAAGTTTTTCAATGATTCTTTTTTCTTATGTTTAATATTAGTGTGTTTTATCATTATATTCAATTTAGTAATGCTTAGGTTATTTAAAAAATGAAATGCCTTTGTAACAGTTCGGTTTTTGTCGGAAACTCTGATACTTCGAAAGAGATTGTCCATTTTGTACACGAAGTGCATCCAGTTTTTGCCGTAACCCTCTCTACTTTCTTGCACATGCTATTTGTATGAAATTATGATACCATGTCAACTTTCAACCTTTTCTGAGTTCATTTGAAATGCTTTTCAATTTCAGGGTCATTTAGCTGGAAAAAATCAGTAAATGCATGAAAAGAATTTGTTTGCACATAAAAATTTTTCGCGTTTCAAATGCCAAAACACATAACTACCCTAACTATTACAGACATTCCCTCCTGGGTGTGAAACACAGAAGAAAGTGATGATAGTGAAGCCGATCACATCCCAGATATTTGGGTGTGAAACTTTTTCTTCGCGTGTGTCCCTTTGCGTCGTAACCATGGAAAATCTTCATCATTTAACGGGATGCTTGGGTCAATATTCACTGTGAATGGAGCAATTTCATCAAACTTTTCATAATTTCTGACTTGTCTGTCTTGTCATCCACTCCCACGATGTTTCTCTTCCCAGAAAGAACTATGTGCCGCTTTGGCTCATCGTACGATGCATTCGCTTCCTTATCTTTTCTTTTTCTTGGCTTGGTAGACATGTCCTTCACATAGAAAACCTGTGCCACATCATTGGCTAGGACGAATGGTTCGTCTGCATACGCAAGATTGTTGAGATCCACTGTTGTCATTCCGTACTGTGGGTCTTCCGTTACCCCGCCTCGTGTAATATTGACCCATTTGCACCGAAACAAAGGGACCTTTAAACCACGTCGATAGTCAAGTTCCCATAAGTCCTGTATATAACCATAATATGTTTCCTTTCCCGTCTTGGTTTCTGCATCAAGGACACCACTGTTTTGGTTGGTGCTCTTCTTATCTTGGGCGATCGTGTAAAATGTATTACCATTTATCTCGTACCCTTTGAAAGTCATTATATTCGAAGATGGTAACTGGGACAGCAAGTACAGGTCATCTTCAATAGAGGTGTCATGCATGGTGCGTGTTCGCAACTAGTCAAGCGAAACTCCTGGTTTGTTCACGTGTAATCCGGTCATCGACCGCTCCGGTGTTTGGGCGTAGCAAATTCTTGTGTTCATCCATATACGGAGCCACCAAGGTGGAATTCAGAGAACTGTGTAGTGTGCTTCAAAGAGAGAATGTCTGTCCATACATATTATTTGTTCCCCTCCTAGCGTGCCTTTTCCATCCGATCTGCCCTTATGCCGCGATTCAGAACACCAATCGGCTTAAGGTCGAATAAAGTCAATACAAAACTCAATGACCTCCTCATTTTGATGGCCCTTAGAGATGCTTCCTTCGGCCTAGCACGGTTATGAACATATTTCTTTAAGACTCCCATGAACCTCTCAAAGGGGAACATATTGTGTAGAATTAAAGGACCCAAAACGTTAATCTCTTCAAGATAGGTGAACTAGGGCGTGCGTCATGATGTTGAAGAAGGATGGTGGGAACACCAACTCAAAATCGACAAGACATTGCACCAAATCATTCTATAACCTTGGTATGATTTATGGATCGATTACCTTCGAGAGATTGCATTGAGAAATGCATATAGCTTCACAATGGCTAATCGAGCGTTTTCGATAAAGCCCCTCAATGCAACCGAAGCGCTTGCGTCATAATCACATGGCAGTCATGAGACTTTAGGTTCGGAACTTTTCTCTGCCATGTTTATTATTCCCTTTATATTCGACGAAGCCGACGGTACCTTAATATCGAGCAGGCATTCAAAGAAGATTTCCTTCTCTTCTTTAAGTAGAGCGTAGCTTGCATGACCACGATGTATGCCATCTTCTCCGTGCATACGTTGCTGGTCCTCCCGTGCCTCAGGTGTATCTTTTGTCTTCCCATACACGCCCAAGAAGCCAAGCAGGGTCACGCAAAGATTCTTCGTCACGTGCATCACATCGATTGCGGAGCGGACATCTAGGTCTTTCCAATATGGCAGGTCCCAAAATATAGATTTCTTCTTCCACATGGGTGCACATCCGTCAGCGTCCTTCGGAACAGGTTGTCCGCCAGGACCCTTTCCAACTATCACCTTCAAATCCTTGACCATATCATGTACATCAGCTCCAGTACGGTGGCGAGGCTTCGTCCGGTGATCTGCCTCACCTTTGAAATGCTTGCCTTTCTTTCTTACGGGATGCCTGCTCGGAAGAAATCGACGATGTCCCAGGTACACATTCTTCTTACAACTATTCAAATATATCTTGTCGGTATCATCCAAACAAGTCGTGCATCTGCGGTATCCCTTGTTTGTCCATCACGAAAGGTTCTTGAGAGCAGGCCAATCATTGATGGTCACGAACAGCAACGCCTTTAGGTCAAATTCTTCCCCATGTGCTCATCCCACGCACGCACACATGTTCCATTCCACAGTTGTAAGAGTTCTTCAACTAATGGCCTTAGGTACACATCAATGTCGTTGTCGGGTTGCTTAGGGCCTTGGGCGAGCACGGCATCATAATGAACTTCCTCTTCATGCACAACCAAGGAGGAAGGTTATACAAACATAGAGTCACAGTGCCAGGTGCTATGGTTGCTGCTCTGCTCCCCAAAAGGATTAATGCCATCTGCGCTTAGACCAAACCATACGCTCCTTGCGTCATCCGCAAACTCCTTCCGTACTTTCTTTCGATTTTTCTCCACTGCGACCCGTCAGCGGGTACTCTCAACTTTCCGTCTTTCTTACGGTCTTCTCCGTGCCATCGCATCGCCTTGGCATGCTCTTTGTTTTGGAACAAACGTTTCAACTGTGGTATTATAGGAGAATACCACATCACCTTGGCAGGAATCTTCTTCCTGGGGCGCTCGCCCTCGACATCAGCAGGCTCATCGTGGCTGATCTTATAGCGCAATGCACCACATACCGGGCCAGCGTTCAAATCCCCGTACTCACCGCGATAGAGGATGCAATCATTAGGGCATGCATGTATCTTCTGCACCTCTAACCCTAGAGGGCAGACAGCCTTCTTTGCTTCGTACGTACTCTCAGGCAATTCATTGTCCTTTGGAAGCATATCCTTTATCATTACCGACAACTTTCCAAATCCCTTATCAGATACACCATTCTCTGCCTTCCATTGCAGCAATTCCAGTGTGGTGCCCAGCTTTTTCTTGTCACCTACGCAATTCGGGTACAACAATTTTTTGTGATCCTCTAACATGCGCTGCAACTTCTTCTTCTCCAAATCACTTGCGCAGTTTCTCTTTGCATCGGCAATGGCCCGACCTAGATCATCAACGGCTAATCTGATGCCTCTTCTTCAGCTTCTTCCCGCATTGTCGGCTCAGCTTCTTCCGCATTACGGCTCAGCTTCTTCCCCATTGTTGTATCATCGTATTCAGGGAACCCATGGCCGGATAGCTGTCGTCGTCCTCTTCTTCTTCATTGTCTTCCATCATAACCCCTCTTTCTCCGTGCTTGGTCCAAACATTATAGTGGGGCATGAAACCAGACTCAAACAGGTGGACGTGAATGGTTCTTGACGTAGAGTAATTGCGACCATTCTTACATCCAGCACATGGACAAGGCATAAAACCATCCGCCCGCTTGTTTGCCTCAGCCGCAAGCAGAAAAGTATGCACGCCCTCAATGAACTAGGGAGAGCATCGGTAATCGTACATCTATTGCCGGCTCATCTTCATTACACAACACCGAATAGACCAAATTAATACAAGTTCATACATAAATTCATACAACACTTAAATGCAACAAAAAAATAACTCTCTAGCTAAAGCATTTAAATGCAACAACAAATGCGATCAAGATCGCAACTAAGGTAACAATTGATCCAACAGCATAATGATACCAAGCTTCACTATCGATGGCATATTTTCTAATCTTTCTAATCTTCAAGCGCATTTTCTCCATCTTGATCTTGTGATCATCGACGACATCGGCAACATGCAACTCCAATTCCATCTTCTCCCCCTCAATTCTTTTCAATTTTTCTTTCAAGTAATCGTTTTCTCTTTCAACTAAATTTAACCTCTCGACAATAGGGCCGGTTGGAATTTCTGGTTCACATACCTCCTAGATAAAAATATCTATGTCAACTTGATGGGCATAATTTGTCATAAACACGAAATGCAACAAATAGTTTTAAAAAAGAATATACCACATCCGAATCATAACAAGGACGAGGGCCGACGGGGACGGATATTGTCAGGACTCCGACTCAATGCCACATCGATCTAGCATGTAACACCTCATATCACTTTGCGGCCTCACGCACGGTATCCCCACGGGTGTCGCCTTTCCTTTGCCCGGGACCGTTTGCGCCTTTTGGCACACGTATATGATAGTGTCGCTAGCATCCATATGATAAGGAGCCCAGTGACATGGCTAGTCGTAAACCCAAAGTGGCACAAACTTACGAACAGCATCCATGACCCAACGCCGAACGTGTTTGGTCATCGCCGAGTGAATCCAGGCTGTAGAACTGGCTAACAGACTCCGTGAACCGGGCTGTAGCGGCTAACAGAACTCCGGTATTCATCGCGTGACATTTCCCGAAGGGATGAACACAGAACGAAGAAGGACACATGCCGCCAGCCAAAGTGTTCGGAGCGGTAGCAAGCTACCAGGGCTCGATGGAAGCACTAGGAGACATTTCCGTAAGAGAGGCTACTAAGGATAAACAACTAGATAGTCAGATCCCACACATAGCAATACACATTACACGTACGCATAACATGCAAGTATGTGCTGTACAACATGGCATCACAACATAACTCAACAACTCATATAGACAAAGGCTCAGAAGAGCCATCATAACATATGTTGCAAACAGGGGTCACAGGACCCATCATACAGAGCATACAAGCAACAAGCGGAAGCATTACATGTCTGGGTACAGACATCTACAAATGAAAAAGGCTGAAGAGCCTGACTATCTACAACATCCGATCAAGATCGTAGCTGAGGTACAAGCTACTCGTCGAAGTCCACGAGACACTAGTAAGACCGAAGTCTCCGCTGCAAAAACGTAAATAAAGCAACATGAGTACAAAGGTACTCAGCAAGACTTACATCAGATCCTATCATACATGCATTTGTATCAAGAAGGTAATGTGGGGTTTAGTTGCAGAAAGCCAGCTTTGACTCTGTGGCTATCCTGTTCTCGACTACGAGAACTTCTTTGAGGTGATATAGGCACACGAGTTCACTAATCACCACACAATACACTACTATGGATTCATCCCCGTCTCCCTACGAGAAGGCCATCCATAGCACTCACACTTGTCTTGAGCATTTTATGGTATCCACTTCAAGTTGTCTATGTACCATGTAAGCATCCAAGAAGTCCATATCCGCGGACCCGGCTATTCGAATAGATCATGTTAACCCTGCAGGGGTGTACTTCTTCACACACGCTCTCGCCACTTACCGCCATGTACACATCATGTATCTCGGCAACCTTCAAGCGGAAGCCTGGCGAGGGTGTCGGCCACGACCTGACTAACCACACAAGACTCTAGCCCAGGTTTATCGCCTATTCGGGTTCTATCCGCAAGGAGATCCGGCCGGGGTGTCGCTCACGGCCCCAAACGATGTGAGCAGGGTTCCCAAGCCCACCATCCGGGTGCCACTCGGTACACCGTGCCACTGTGCCTAGTCTGTCCCAAGCCCACCTGGCCGGGTGCCACTTGGTAGACTACTAACACTACCTACAAACACCAGAAACTAGTTGCGACTCCTGGACAGGGATCAAGTTGGTTAATAAGTCGAGAGGGGCCGAGTTACCGAAACCCAATGTGTGGTAGTATCGAGTCATTGGACAACATACATAGAACTCGATTGCTTAGGACGGTTCCAAGGTGAGACAACCCACCATGTACTCCTACATGGCCTCTCACCGCTACCTTTACCAAATCGTGTTCACACACTTAACTCTCAGCACCAGAACAACTCATAACACTCCAATTCATTCCCAATGAATCAGACCTGACACAACTCTAAGCAATAGCAGGCATAGCATGGTAGGAACACAACATGGCTCAATCAACTCCTACAGATGCTAGTGGGTTTTAACTATTTATCGTGGCAATGACAGGTCATGCGAGAGGAATGGGTTCAACTACCGCAGACAAAGTAGCGGATGAATCGTTGTTGTCCTAATGCAATAACCGAGAGCAGGAGCGAGAGAGTAGGATTTTATCGGAATGAACAAGGGGTTTGCTTGCACGGTAGATCAACAAGGAGGCACTGCTTCATAGACAGGTACTCTGGAACGGTCTCCGGAGCAGGACCTATCGAGAAGGAACAGTGTCGGCAATCAATACACAAACATATGCAACAATATGATGCATGAACATGGCATGAAGATGTGATGCTGTTTGAGCTAATGCAACTAGTATTCATTTGGTTTGAACTCCATTTGAACCCTAAGCTCAAATGCAATTCTAATTTAAGTCTCTTAATATGCCATAATGTGTTTCCGCATATTCAGCATGTATAAGTTGGTTTGTTATGCATGAAACTAGTACAGATGGATAGGTTGCATTTTTTTGATAATTTTTCATATATAACTTATTTCAATCTGAGTTTCGGTTGAATTGATATGAATTTTTGAAGTTTTGAATATTTTCTGGGATTTCCTGTTTTAAAATAATTCCAGAGAATAAATAATTGCGTCGAAGATGACGTGAATCGCGTCGTGATCAACGGCGCTGACCAGTTAAACCCGACGTGTGGGGTCCACACGTCAGTGTCACAGTTAGTTAACAGGGGGGTTATTTCTAATCTAACTTAGATTAGTGGCGCTGGGGCCCACTGTCAGTGTCTCTAGGGGGTAATTAGTGCCTAACTAGGGACCACGTCAGCCCGCCGGAGTTTTGGCCGGCGGCGACCAACAATGCGGCGGCGACTCGCCGGACTTGCGCTACGGGCGGCGGCTGGTCACGCGGAGACCACCGGGCGTAGCGTCGTCGTCGCGTCGAGGAAGCGAGTTGGAGGCTACGGGCGTCGGAGCTCGCGGAGCGGCTTCGAAGCGGCGGCGGGCTCGGCTTCGATGGCGGGGCTAGCTACTGAGCACGGAAGGCAAGGGAAGGGGAACTGCGGGGGCTCACGGTGGGCTCGAAGACGTCGTCGGAGGGCTCGGGGGAGGCGCTGACGGCGGCGAGCGGCGACGGAGATCCACGGCGGCCGGAGGTGATGAGGGCGACGGCGACGGCTCCACGGGGCGTCCGGAGGTGCGTGGCTCGGCGAGGAGGTAAAGGTGGTCGTGGCGAGCTTGTGGACTCTACGGAGGGGAGAGGGAACGGCGGTGAGCTGCTGGGCGGCAAGCAGCGCTCGGCGCGGGGAGAGGGAGAGGTCCAGGGGAGGAGGGAGAGCGAGAGAGAGTGGGAGAGGACCGGGGCGGCGCGTGGCGTCGTTCCAGGGCGTCCAGGGCGACGAAAGGGGAAGCAGGAGGTGGCCGGGCGCGTGGCCGCGGCCGGCTGTGGCGCGGGCACGCAGCTGCTTGGCGAGGGGGAGAAGACGACAGAGGAGGAGGCGGGCTGGGCCGGGCTGGCCAGCTGGCTGGCCAGGCCGCACAGTGCTGGGCCAGCACAGGAGCTAGGCGCCAGGTAAGTCTCCCTTTTATTCTGTTTTCTAATTCTTCTGACATTTGTTTGATTTAAATAAAATACTAAACCATTTTATTTTCTTATGCCAATTTTTGTAGGAGCTAACTATATTATTCCAGGGCTCCTCAACAAGTGGCATAATTTTTGGACATATATTAATATATATAACTAATATATTTCCAATGCAAATATTTATGCATTAATTCCAAATGCCCAAAATAAATACTTATGAGCTCTTAAAAATATTGGCTTAATTTTTATCTCTGTCCAATATTTTCAGAGGGCAACATGAGCATTTTCTTGGACCCTTTTGGAGAAATTTTTATTTGGGTCATTTCAAAAATGATTCTGAGGGTTTCACCAATCCTCATTTCAAATTTAAATGGAATATAAACATGATGCACACATGAAAGGCTAGCCTAGGTCATACCAGATCTAGGGATGTGACAGATATCAAAACCATGGCACTATGTATAACAAACAACATACGGGTAAGATAATTATTATACGAGTAACTATATATCCAAATCACACGAACATCGATTTTTTATATAAAATTTCATGAACAAGAGGCTCACCACAAGGTGGTGCCGGCGACGGGATGGTGCGAGCGATCGGCGGTGGTTACGACGGAGATTTAGAAGGCACTAAGTAAACCACACCTACATATGCAAACTAAGGTTTTCACCTCGGCCAACAATCACCGCCACTGAACGCCACACCCCGGCAACCACGCTACCCACACGACAATGGTGACCGGGCAGCACCAAGGCATGGGCTTTGTCCAAGAGCACCGCGCAACCACCACCACTAGGGCCGCCGCCCCAGCATCCAAGACCTCGACACCACCTCACCCGTGACCCGCCCACCCCAACGAAAGAGACGAGCGAAAAGGTCCCACCTCGCGCTTCTGGCAACCCAGCGCCGAGACCCAATAGATCGCCAGAACTCATCCACCGACCCGCCCCGCTGCCCCCAAGCGCAAGATGAGCTCGGTCCGCAGCAACGAGAGGGGGACGAGGTCAGTCCTGCTGCATCGCGGCGCGAGACGAGCTTGGTCCCTGCATCGCGCGCGAGATGAGCTGCTCGCGGCATTAGGCGCGAGACGAGCGGACCGCAGCTGGGAGAGGACCGCCCTTGATGGGATTAGCGACGGGCGAGCGAGGAGATGGGGTGAAGGTCGAGACGGCCAACGCAGACAAACCAACGACGGAGAGCCGGGCTGCTGCGATGATCCATCGAGCCACCGTGAAGCCGCCATGACACCGTAGGCCACCGAGACCTACCATGCCGCTGCCCACGCCGGAGCAGCAGCCACGCCGCTGCCCACCCGCTGCCGCCCGGCGAAGCTGCCCGGAGCCGCTGGCACGCACCACCGGAGCGCCGCCATCGCGGCCACCCCGACCAGCCAAGGGTCGTCGTGGTCGCCGGCCGCAGCTCCCTAGCCGCCGCGGCAAGGCCGCCGAGAGGCCAGATCCGAAAGAGCCGCCGCTTCTCCAACCTCCAGCTCGCACCACCACCAACTGCCGCAGAAGTGCCACCACCACCTACATGCCACGGCAGAGGTGGCCACCGCAGCCCGCCCGCCATGAGCCCGATCGCCGCGCAGAGTCGCCGCTGCCTCGGGCACACGCTGCCACCCGCCTAGCCGCCGCAACGGGGGAGGAAGGGACGCGTGGAGCCGCCCAGCCCACCGCCGCCATGGAATCCGCAGAAGGCCGCTCGCGCCAGCACCGCCCGAAAGGGAGACAAGGGCCCGCTGCCGCCGGCAGCAGCAGGAGTTTGCCCGCCGCGCTTCGCAAGGCGCGGAGGAGGAGGGGAGGAGGGAGGCGGCGCGAGGGTGGGGGTTTCCGGGCCGCCTCAAGGAGACGACGCGAGGATCCAAGATGTACCCATTTATTCCTGGATGCTGTTCACCATCATCATGTCATCATCTTTGTCATCATCATTGTCTGAATAAACGGGATAAATCAACAAACTCTTAGAATATGTAGTCATCAAGCTCTCTGCAATTAAAATCATCGCCGGATGAATCCATCGTTTGCCAACAAATAAGTAAAAGAATCAGCTCCATCATTCGACTTTGTATCGGTTGGGACGAAGAGTAAAAGGTGACGAACGGCGTGCGCAGAAATGTACGTATACTCGGACGATGTGGCCAAGCAAGGAATCTACCACGAAGTTTCCAGGTGCTAGCAGAGCAGAGGTACCCAGACCACATGGTGGACGCTCAGTCGCTCAGTGATTACCTCTCCGGCTCCTGATCATAGCCATCACCTTCCCCACCCCACACACGAGCTAAGCGCACACAGCAACTGCCACAGATCCACGCCAGGAACGAGTCCATCGGCTTCTCCGCCTCACCTCTCCGCAGCAAACAGAGCCGAGGCAGGCAGAGCAGGGGATGAAGCGCGTAGTGGGGAGCCTGGGGACATGGAGCGGCATGGCGCTGCGGCTATCGCAGTGCGTCTTCGCCGCCTCCACCTTCTCCATGGTCTCCGGCTTCGGCTACTCCAACTACAGCGCCTTCTTGTACTCCTCCCTCCCCTACTACTAATTTCTTCCCTGCCCCTTCGTGTGTTTCTTGCAAATTCATGGAGCATCACTCAAGTAGCATGGCTCGTGGGTCTGTTGCGTTCGATCTGGGTTGGGGACAAGGCCGGTGTCTGAAGTGAAACCAGACCCCAAGTGGTTGGAGTCTTTCCAGTGTCTTTCCAGTAATCAGTTAATTTGGGTCTTTCAAGGCTTTGGTCTTAGGTTGGGTGACTTACTTTTATTTCAAGATAAATCTGGGGAATAAAGAAGAGACAAGTTGGTTGAATTTTTAGCACAGGCTTGCAAACTGAGCTCGCCCCAACAGTTTCTACTTTCTAGGCTTAAAACTCAGAAGGAAATCCCACACTTGCCTGAGAAAGGCATCGCATCATTATCAACTCTTATTTAATAGAACTTAGATGAAGCAGATCTAACAACTTCCAAGCAGGGTGATGTTTTTTCTCAAGTGAAAAAACCTGGTGATTACTCTTTATCTGCAAAAGATTCTGAATGTTCTGCTAAATCTTCTCGCATTGAAAAAGCAAATCAACTAGGAAACTAACTCATCTGTGACTGCAATGCACAAAATGCTTGCAGCAACTGATGGATTAAAGCATTATTGATACCTCAACTACGGGACACCCATCAATCTTAACGGCATCTTACAGTCATCGCTGTGTTCTTTTAAGAAAAGGAACAAGTTATGTGCTTGGAAGATGGAACCACTTCATAGTTCATACACAAAAGGCTTGATGGTGTTGTTGGCAAATACTATAAATTTTCCTTCAGCATCATGACATACAAATCACTGCCCAATTTTTGGGTAACACTTGGATTAACTTCTTAAAGTACATCTGCTAACAAGTACATCGTGTACACAAGTATCTATGTACATACGGCAGAATTAGGAGGCCTCAACCAACTTACTCATTTGATAAACTTCGAAACATATCTCCATGACTACCTTCAATGCTCTCGAAATTAGTAACTGGTGTTTGTCCGTCACCCACCCAACTAGTAGTAAATATATGGCCTCACTGGAGAAAAGGAAACGATGCTTCATTCGATGACTTCCTTATTCGAGTTCTAAGACGGATTTATGTAGTAGATTTTGTTCCATTACAGAGTTCATGCTTGTTTGCAGGAGGACTACAAACTTGCCATCGTACATATTTATGTTCAGTTGTCGATAATCTGGGGAGTTTACTTTAACTTGAGTGTTCTTTTTCATAAAAAGAGCCGATTGCTCTTTACCGCCTTTTAATGTTTTCTATGAATGACTAGAGATACAATTTTTGTCTGAAATGCGAGCTGCAACATTTTAATTTTCCAGTGGTATTGGGAACCAGAATATTGGACATATTTTCTTTTGTGTATGTGTAACGAAGCCATACATTTTCATTTAACCCACAGCTTTTCCTCCCATGCATTATAATATTTTTAGAATTGTTAAAAGTTAGGTTTTATAGGTCAACATACATGTCTTGACTGTATGCTGGGGTGCGCCAATGATTTATATTTTTCACATCAAGTTCATGTCATTGAGACTATGAACTGCATAAAGTCTCCAATTTCTTCTCTACTCTTCAGAATTGCTTGGGCAGGAACTTAAGTGTGTTTTCTTAACATCAT